>PQWD01004521.1:0-62001 GCA_019425675.1 Leucinodes orbonalis
CCAATTTTGTGTAAAAACCCTCGCACACTGCGGGCATGAGAGCACACATTTACATAATTATAGCTGATAGCCGCAGACGATCGGGCTTTCAGCTCGTCACGTCTGGCATCCATGCAAGATTTAACAAGCGGTCCGACTCTGGCCGTTTGGCAGCCTGCTGCTCCGATTGATGATTGATGTCGCACAGCTTTATGGGTCGCTTAAGCACATCTTATACCTCAAAAATTGTCCGCCATGCTACCGCTTCTCTTTCTCAAGCTCTAAGTAAAAGATGCGCTTAGCTATATTTCCTTCTTCATATGCATCACATATTGTCTGCACCACCGAAGCTGCCTCCGCATTAAGTACGACTCAATGCCACCTACATTGGCCCTTCACAGCACTTCAGTATTCCGTTCGCTGTGAGACCAAATAAGATCAAAGGTTCCTTGAACCTAACGCAAGTTCTACCTCATACGACCGAGGTTAGATGAAAGTGAGGAATGGAATATCTATCACAAAATTGGGAACAAAAATTACCCCTTTATTTTATGTCAAATTCAGGATGCTTTAGTTTGTTTCCTCGTTACCAGTACCTATTCATCTTCATAACAATTTATAAGGGAACAAATGTCTCGCTCAAATCTTTTTTAGTTAATATGCTTCCGCTATCTTCTTTTCCTAAACTTTTTATCAGTGATTACTTGTAATCACTGAAGTTAGAGGAGGTGCTTCCCTCCTTTTACCTTATCTTATTTCAAATTCTTAAATATATTTTCCACTCCATCAACCTTCATTTTCACTGTATAAATCAATCAATCAATCAGCCAACATTCGTCCACTGCTGAACATAGGCCTCCCCCAAAGAGCGCCAATCATCCCGATCCTGAGCAGCCCGCATCCATCCTCCGCCGGCAACCCTTCGCAAGTCATCAGACCACCGCGCCACAGGACGTCCCACACTACGCTTGCCCAAAAAAGGTCTCCACTCGTTACAATACGTTCCGGCTCCACCATCCATCGGATCGTCTAGAGACATGGCCAGCCCAATTCCATTTCAGAGTGCCGATCCTTCGCGCAATGTCGACGACCTTAATTCTCCGTCGGATAACATCATTACGGATTCTGTCCGCCAGAGATATTCCGAGCATAGCACTCTCTATGGCACGCTGAGCGACCTTAAACTTATGAACCAGCCCCACGGTAAGAGTCCAAGTCTCCGCTCCGTACGTCATCACAGGCAAGACACACTGATCAAAAACTCTCGTATTGAGGGACTGAGGAACCGAAGACTCAAAGATATGACGCAGCCTCCCAAACGCCGCCCAGCCCAAGCATATCCTTCTATTCGCTTCCTTTTCAAAGCTGCGCTTGCCAAACTGTATAATTTGGCACATACTCCTGCACAGCTTTTATGGTAACGCGGTCAACGACTACAGGTCTCGGGGATACCCGACTATTAAACATGACTTTAGTCTTATCAAGGTTCATCCCGAGACCTATTTGTCTTGAGGAACAGCTAAGACTGGTCAACATCTCTTCCAGATCTTGCAGAGATTCAGCCATGATGACAATGTCATCGGCAAATCGCAGGTGCGAAATGTACTGACCATTAACATTGATACCCCGTCCTTTCCAATCGAGTGTCTTAAAGACGTCCTCCAGCGCATTGGTAAACAGTTTCGGAGATATTACATCTCCCCGTCTTACCCCTCGATGCAGCTGGATTGGTCTTGTACTCTTTCCATGTACTTGGACGATCATTGTTGCAGCCTCATACAGTCAGCACTGGACGTAGCGGTAATCGATAAGACATCGCTGCATAGAATCTGAAACAGCCCAGGTCTCGACGGTGTCGAGAGGTTGATTGTATTCCTCAGATTTTTGGATTATTTGCCTCAGAGTGTGTATGTGGTCTACCGTACCGAACCCCCTCCGAAACCCAGCCTGCTCCACCGGTTAGAATTCGTCCATTTTCCGGGCGAGACGATTAGTTATTACCCTCGAGAACAATTTGTAAATATGACTTAAGAGGGAGATGGGGCGGTAATTCTTCAGTTGTGTTTTGTCTCCCTTTTCGAAAAACACCATTACCATACTCCTGCTCCACGCCTCCGGGGTAGTACCAGTAATGAGGACAGAATTTAAAAGCTTCACCAGTTCCATCAAAATAGGAGTACCACCTGCCCTGAGTAGCTCAGTGGTAATTCCGTCCTCCCCCGGAGCTTTATTGTTTTTAAGTTGTTCGAGAGCGATCCGAACTTCACCCAGGTTGATGTCAGGAAGGGCATCGTTCAAGTGGCGCGTCAGTTTAGCCCGTGGATCATCCGCACAGCAGGTTTCAGGGGGATTCAGTTTTTGTGAATATAGATCCCCATACAATGACTCGATTTCAGAAATAATGTCTGCCTCCGAGGTCACGATAGCGCCCTGTGCCGTTTTGAGCTTTGTGAGGTGACCACCGGTAGTATGGACGTTAGCAAAAACTTTAGAACCTCTGTTTAGCGCAATGGCATCTTCGATAGCTTTGGCATTGGATCGTTTTATGTCACGCCTTATTAGCATTTTCACCTGTTTGCAAATTTTCCGATGTTCAGATGGTATCATGTTTGCATTTTCACGTCTCTTCTTCATCAGAGTCAGTGTTTCCTCTGTAAGCGCTGACTTACGTCCATTGCTTCTCGATCGAAATGCTTCCCTCCCACTTTCGCGGATAACACGAACCAAACTGTCGGTGGTGTCGTCAATATTTGTCGTGGTTTCCAACTCGGTGAATCGGTTCCGTAATTCCAGCTGAAAGCCTTCATAACTAGTTCCGGACGGCAGCAGTGCCGGTCTGATTATTGACTTAACTAAGCGCGCTCGTTCGGTTTTAATATTTATATTCAGGGTGCCTCTTACCAGACGGTGATCACTTCCGGTATTAAATCTGTTAATCACAGAGACATCCCCGAATACATAGCGTTTGTTTGTCATGATAAAGTCAATTTCATTCCTGGTCACGTCATCAGGGCTTCGCCAAGTCCACTTCCTTTGAGGCTTCTTTTGAAAAAACGAATTCATCATACAAAGCCCCTGCGCCTCTAAGAAGTTCACTAGCATTTGCCCTCTGTGATTTCTGCACCCAAAACCAAACGGTACAACACTTGATTCTCCGTGCTCTTGAAGTCCCACCTTGGCATTGAAGTCACCCATTAAGACTGTGTAGAATGTCTTAGTACGAGACATAGCTTTTACAATGTCTTCGTACATAGACTCAACCTCGACATCTGGGTGTGTAGATGTCGGTGCATACACCTGAATAACCTTCAGTGAATATCTGTTAGTCAACTTGATGACAAGATATGCAACCCTTGCTGAAACACAGCCAACTTCCACGATGTTATTTTTGATCACAAACCCGACACCACCTTTGGATGGCTGGTCTCCTTCTTTGAAGTAGAGCAAGTGACCGGCATTAAGGTTTATTGTTCCCTCTCCCTGTCTACGGACTTCGGATAAACCAACTATAAGCCAGTTAATTCTACTTAGCTCCAACTCCAATTCTGCAACATGTTCAATCAATCTCAAAGTGCGACCGTTGTACGTTGCCAAATGAAGTCGTCGTTTATGGTACCCTGCCGTAACCCGGGGATTCTTCGCACCCCCTGCTGCACCGTTACCATGGCCGGTACCGTGGCCAGGAATAGTGCAGCGACCGGGAACTGGGGGCCACATATTATGGTTGTCAGTCATTAGGGGGGATTTGCCATAGTCACCACGCTTGGCAGGCGTGTTGGTGACCGCAGTAACTGAAATATTACTCTAATGACACTAGGTATGTATTTGAGATTTCAGCTTTTTGAGTGGTTATCCCGCCACTTGTCGGAAGTCAGAGCCTCGTTCGTTAACCAGCAGGGTGCACCGCGAGCAGGTGAGGTTGACATTAAGGTTTCTAGTTATTATCGACCCTTTACACCCACACACTTCACAAACACTTCACACTATATGCTTTTGTTGAAACTTGTTTAAATCGAGACCAAACAACTTAAGACTGGTGTCTCCTTAAAATAGCAACAGAGGAAACTTTGCTTTCCTGTCAGCAGAACTAGTATGAAATTAGTTGCGAAAGTTCCGTAGTTTCACCAAGTTGCGAAGTTCACAGTTCGCTTGCATCGCTTCGGTAGTGGTGTAACCTGCTTTACGGTAGAAATTAATATGTGCTTTCAATGTAAAATCATTCACAATACAATGGCTTTATGTAAAATTGGGATAGTATGTAATTAATAATGAATAACTAGTGCTTACTTTCACTGAGTTGTATAAAATATTCTGATCCATTAATTTTTATATAAGAATTAAGTGTATCTTCACCTTTTATGCTATTACAATTACAAGTTATTTTTTTTTACTATTATTAATAGTTCAAAATATTTCACTAACTAATTTAGCCTAGTAAGATATTTGTGTGGTTTATTTACAAACTATTTGTTAAGTATCGCTAGGTGATAATATTTACCGTTATATGGAAAATACTGGTGTTCACTTTCTAGATGACAAATCACTTACAGCCCTTGATGACCCTTACATCCATTATTGACTTGTAAACACGCTAAAGTGAACCCAAATAAACACATTGAAGGTGCGTTTACCTCCAATAAAAAAAGGTCACAATGACTTCCAATCACAAACTCATTATTGATACGAGAATTAATCGAATAAGAACTACTTTTACAACCGCTTTATACTCGTAGATCTGGGGTATACAGCCGTCTCTTAAAACAGTATTACTTTAATGATACGTCAGCATTTTGTACAGACAAGGTGAAGGAATATTATATAAATAATCTAAGGGCGCAGACGTATTTTTTGTATTGTAATTTGGATAATTTTGCGATGTGGTGTATCAATACCAACGTGTATTACTTTTATTGTATTTTATTAGAACAAAGTTTCTTCTAATTTCATTTATCCAATAAAAATGTAATTTAAAAAAAAAGTAATTCATACTTTCTTGTAATTTCATAATTTTAGAGGAATTATCACTTTTCAATAACAGAAAAAAAAATACCTTGTAATTTTATTGATGCAGGTTATTCTATCCCAAATGACTTCTCCTAATCTAAGCCATTTGCCTATTAAACTGAAGATTAAAATATATAAAACTTGTAATATAAACGATAAATCAAAGACAGGACGCATTGGTTTGGTGTAGGTAAGGTTAGGTTACCTTTTTCATTTGGACTCAAAGAATTCCTACCTTTTTAATTCTCTATCTGCGCTCATTTATGTTCACTTCTCAAATTCAATTCAAACAGATTGAAAGAACCGTATCGAATGCGACGACGGCACAGACCGCGAAATTAGTCGCCCCAACCGGGACACCCACAACATCCAAATAAATTTCAACCATTTACAAAAGGGGTTTTCTTGTTGTAATTTAATTAAGGTGGAGAGGATACGCCTCACATCCCGCTATATCCACCGGGCTCAACTAAACATCCTTAATTGGTTCGTGCTTCTGGTACCATCCAAATTGCTTTGGGATCAGTAATGGTACGCGTTTTTGGGATTAGTACCCTCAGCTCATTCTGTACATCGTGTTTTTCCTTGGCGTTTTAATAAAATTGCTCGTTTTTTGTGTGGATAATTCTTATTTTATATAGTTACATATTCCTGCTATATCTAATTAATTATTTTGCTTTCATAAAATCTGGTGGAATGTGAAAAATGATGATGATGTGAAAAAGATAACCTCTTGATCAAAATGTTATGTACTTTCATGATTTGGTTTCCATAAAAGATATGTTAACTAATATGTATACTTACAGATTAATTGGTTTTGTTTTTAACAAATTGATCATGGTTTGAAAGTTAGTTGTAAATATAACTTTAACCTTATACAATATTTTATTATTTTGGTTTTAGAGCTCTTTATTTTTAGAGCATAAACGAGTATTATAAGTATTACCTACGAGCACCAACAAATAAATTATGGAAACACTGAAAACTTTATAAAATACTTACGACATATAAGTTCCAACCAATTGTATTCGTGACTGAAAATTACAATAAACCAATGTTAATATTAGTAAAAAAGCACGGTTATTTGTTAACTTAGCAGAATTCCATTTATTTGCATGTTGACTTCCCAGTATTAGTTTAATCGATTGCAGAAAGATCAATCATGTATCGGTAAATATGTACATAATATATGAAGTAGATATCTTTTACCAGAAATAATTGCGTACATAATTTGTGACTGGCCATGGGGTCACAGCTCAGTGTCCCAATTTTAACGACACTGCCACGATAAGAGTTTATTTATTTATTTAATCACATAGAGTTTATCACATATACATGATAATAATATATACTACGACTATTACTAATTTAGGTGGTAGACTGTGAACTGAGTCGTCTAGGTAGTACCACTGCAGTGACAAATATCATACGGTAAAAAAAGTGTTTTGCACTTCTGTGATTCGGGATGAGGGCACTGTAGCTAGAAATATAACCGGGTGTAAGGGACCTAACAACTGTCGTCTCGGGTTACGGGCGCAAAGCATTGTTGACGGAAAAATAATGACTACCTACTGTTATTAATTTCATTCAACACTCCTTCTGTCATGATCAGACGTATCACTTACCACCAGTGGCGTGCACTCCATTTCTGCAAATAAGCAGTGCATACCCTGCGTACAGACAATCCGTAAAATCGCCAACATATTAAATGATTTTCACTTATTCGCCCATTTTCCTCAACAAATTTGAAAGGCGATTTCCAGTTATCAACAGCACTCAAGTGGACAAAAATACCAATAATTTATTGTTTTGTGATTCACTGTCACCGTAGGGCATGAAATAATTGGGTAGAAGCCGACAATATAATTTATATTGTTTTCTCGCGACAGATCTATACTTTGAATCAGCATCATCATTATACGTCCTCACCCAAGGGCACGAGCCTACCCGTATAGAGGTATAGGTCTTAGTCGTCTACGCGGGCCCAGTGGATGGGCTGACTTCATGCTCAACCTTCTCTTCGCAGGCATGCGCAGGTTTCTTCACGATGCTTTCCTTCACCGCAAGAGCGTCGGGTAAACGTACATATAATTTTCGAAAATTCGAAAATACATTGGTTGGTGGCGGGATCTTAACCTGCACCCTTTAGATCGGAAGGCAACAGTCCACACCAATGAGCCACTGACGCTCTTTGAATAATAATCATCATCATCATCAACTCATTAAACGTCCCCACCGAAGGGCATGAGCCTACCCGTATTGGGTGTTTAGGCCTAAGTCGTCCACGCGGGCCCAGTGCGGGATGGACGACTTCACGCACAACCTTTTGAATCTCTTCGCAGGCGTGCGCAGGTTTCCCTAAGATGTTTTCCTACACCGTAAGAGCGTCGGATAACGTACATATAATTACGAAAATTCGAAAACACATTGGTACGTGGCGGGACCCAATCTTCACCCTCCAGACCGGAAGGCAACAGTCCACATCAATAAGCCACCGACGCTCTTTGAATAAACATTGAATAATTACTCTTAATCTCATATCCCACAGCGTTAATTGTTGACGAACTGGCCTGATTTCACCTATAAACTTCATTACTACCGGTTTTTTGATAGTTGGTTGGTAATACAAGGTATCGATGCGCGGTTGGCCCATTAACGCCTGTTAAAGTGTACGTTTCTCGTGTATCACTTTCGGTACGTAATAATATTGTTTTATTTCATTAACTCAATTAACCTAGTTCGAAAAACATGACTATATTGTTGCTATAATCTTTACGAGCAAATAATCGAACCTTAAAAAAAATTGAAATAGTTGCAAAGCTCTAAAGTTTTTGCAGTATGGTGTTTGAAGCCAGAACTCTTGATAAATTAGCCGTCCTTTGAACCATTAAAACGCATGGGTCTGAAAATTTGTGACATCATTGACAAATGAACTGTATATTTGTTTTTTGCTGAATGTTTCAAGCCCTAAGTCGCCTATAACGCGTATTATGGCACGCGCGGGAAAATTTTACTCATGGCATTTATTCTGACGTCGCTCCACGGCCAAATAAGTTATGTATTTTACCTACCTACGTGAATAATAGGTATTTAACTATCAATTTTAACTATTTAAGACTAAATTGTTCAACCTTATTTAAGCCGTAACCGCCCAAAGCAACCCGCAAACTGAATATCCAATCCAAACTATAAAAACATATCCAACTTGATTAATGGTGTTTATTCGAATACAACGACCGTGGCTCCGTGTTTGTGGTTAAACAAATTGTTGTTTATCCAGGAATCACTCGGAATTTCAAAGGGCGAGTTATTTGTGTTGGAAACCAGCAATCTTTGCCTTGCCCGTGTGTGGGTACTATGGCATGGAACGGCCCTTTGTTTTTCCTGTCAACGGAAATCAATGGTGTCACTCGACTACTCCAAAGTGAGTGGCCGTGGTTTAAAGATTTACATTGTCAGTGACAATAAGAGTTGATGTCGGAGCATCAAAGCTAATAACACTGCCTTTAACTTTAAATTTATTAGATTTAAACTCAGGCTTACTATATGAGTACCACTCGCAACCCTAATGTCCGGTGAGAAAATTAGTGACGTAACGTGAATAAGATAAGGAATGGGTAACTTTGGTTGATTTTATTTAATCTAACAGTATGTTTCAAGTAAATACGCTCTTACGATGAAGGAAAACATCGTGAGGAAAACTTCATGCACGCCTGCGAAAAGATTCAAAGGTTGTATGCGAAGTCGTCCAATCCGCACTGGGCCCGCGTGGACGACTAAGGCCTAATCACCCTATATGGGTAGGCTCGTGCCCCTCGTGGGGACGTTTAATGATCTGATGTTGATGAAATAAAAAATAAAATAAATAAATACCCATTGACATACATGCAATGCCACCTAGTCTTAATTTAAGCGTAAAGCTTCTATACGGGTACTAAACAATGGCATATTTTTTTGTAAATACATAGAAAACATCCTAACAAAACCATGTGTTGTATGTGAGATACAGTTCTATGTATTCTGTTGGTTAAGCGGTTAATTAATCAATCGTAAAGAGCGCGGGTTGATCAAAATGAAGGTGTCGCGTTATATTCAAACACAAACCGTAGTTAAGCTGTCCACATTGTTTTATGTAAGAAACGGGCAATCCTTTGGGATGGTATAATCCCTGATCACTTCGTGGCTTCATAGCAACCAAATTATCAAAGTCCAGATAAGTACCGAAACTTGTGTACCGTTGCTGGGCAAATTTGTTGTTGATGTTTACGGATTAAGGTACTGAACTAAGGGGTCTTGTTGAATCTTTGAGATAATACTTCAAAAAAGGGAAATAAAAAATCATACACTTTAATTAATCTGGAAATAGTTTTTTGATGAACAGGTCCCTACTGGAGGCCGGATAGGGAAAGCGAAGGACCGAGAGATGGCGATGTGTGAATGTTTGTAATAAAATATTTATGAAATTAATGAAAGCACTTAATAAATTGATAGGTTAGGCCTCGATATCAATTTTACAAAACCAGTTTGTTATTAGAAATACCATAGTAAATTACATTTCCCATATGATAAAAATGAATTATTTTTTCAATCACAACAAAGTTTTCTTAGGTTAAATATTAATTTACCACGAAGCGCATGTTCATATCTTATTGAATCAGTTGTTTATTTAACTGCCATATTTGGTGCCTACACACATGTCACATCACAGCCCTATATTGATCATTATCGGTAACATTGACATTCTAAAAATAATATGTTTATGGTAATTCCTAAATTATTAAGTGATTTATAGATCTACCGTTACGATATGTGCCAAGAAACACTAATTCCTATATTATTTCAATCAATAATAAAATTCCAAAAAAATATTTTCAATATAGGTTTTCAATGGGTTTGACGACCCATTTGGTGTTGCGGTTGAGAGGTCGGCTGCAACACCAAGGGTTCCGGGTTCGATCCCCGGGCAGTACAAACATTTGTGTGCATGAACATGTCTGTTTGTAATGGTCTGGGTGTTTTCTATGTATAATATGTATGTATTTACAAAAAAAAATGTATATAAGTATATTTATCCGTTGTTTAGTACCCATAATACAGGCTTCACGCTTAACATGGGGCTAGATGGCGCTGTGTGAATGTCAGTGGATATTTATGATTATTATTTGTAGTCTCTGTTAGGAGTTCACGGTTCATAGACCGGTCCTTTGAAGCTTGCGTGGGGACATTGGTCCAACACGTAGAGGCTTTGTGAGACAGAATAATGATATACTCTGCCTGCACTATGGAAGTACACACAGAGCGAGCACCCGCTTGGTGCAAGGACTATAGCAAATATGGAAAGAAAAAATAAATTAGGGCTATGGATAGGGTAATTGCTGGTCTAGTTTCTGGGCTATTGATTGAGACAGCGGGGCGCCTGCCAAATCAAATGTCTCAATCTTGAAAATGAAGGCAGACGGTGACTTGTCACCCGCTAGATGGGCATCCACTATGCGGCGTAATGCCTGGGACGCAACACCGGCGCAGGCGGCTAGGGGTGTCGAGAGGTGTACACCGCTTTCTGCGCAAACAAACTGCACCAACTCGCGACTTATGCATCTTTCACTTGCACCCTCAAGCATGTAGCTCTTGCAACCCCACTCTGGACAGCCAATGAAGGCAAGCCGGAGGTGAGAGTCCCGACCTTGGGTGGCCACTCCGGGAGCCGGAGACGGTCAGTGTGCACTCTCGGGGGCCGTCGGGTCCTTGGTGTCGCTACGCACCAACAGCTCGCCACAAGCTGCCCTGCGGTGACTGACTGCGCTGGTGAAACTCACCAGCGGGCGATGGGGTCGTCACGTCCCTACGTTATTATTATTATTTCTTTGTAGTCTTAGACTTCTCCACTTATATAAGTGGGTACGTATTCTGTTACGCGGACCTTAATCAAGCGTAACAGCGTGGATAGCTGATTCTGTGAGACCTGATGAAAGAAATTTCCGTGTTATGCGACATGTGTTTATAAAGGACCTAAATATCCACGTTGGGTTTTTTCCAGATTTTGATGATGAGGTATGTACGCCATATGAATTCATTCATTTCCTGATTCCACTTTTTCCGCGTACTTTTTGTGCTAGTTGTGGGTACAGGCTGGGTAGCATATGCTTCCTGTACAACATCAACTAACATTGATGAAGCTGATGATATTTGTGATGCACGTGAATATTCTGATGAAAGGAAGATGAGTTAGGTGATGAAAAGTTGGATGATATTGGTGATGATGGCGGTGAGTTATTTTCGGCTGTGGTATTTCGGGTACATGCCCAGCGAGTGCCCGCCTGTTCAGCTCCTCGCCACCGACGGTTCGCATGCTGTGACACCCAGCGTCGGCTCCAGGTGTGCCCCGGCGATAGCCCCCGGGTAGCGGCCGTAAATTATACTTTCTTACATTATTCTCCATTATTTTATGGGTTAGGATCGTTGGTTAGGAAGGGTAGCAACATTGGTCTTATTATATCACATAGTATTTCCAATTATATAAGGGTGATTCCGTTTTGCGTATGAGGTTATCAAAAGCACAAGCCTTCCTGTAAGCCCCCCCACCACGACAAGGTGATCCCATGGGGGGGTTATTATTATTATTATTTATTATTTATAGGTTAAGCAATCATTACAATTGGTACTCATCGGATGGGTGACCGAAAATATCACCTCGAGTCCCTTCGTGCTTGGAAGGTAGCTAAGGCATAGGTGCTGGCTACTATCTCAAGAGTGTTTGCTACTAACTCTGATATGACTTGACAGAAATAGTTGAACGGAACTTTTGGCAGGTAGCTAATGCCATAAGGAAAACGTTGGCTACTTTTATTTTCGAAAAAACCTTTTTTATTAAAAAAAAAATAAGATATGTACTTCCACGTGAAGGCGGGCGTGCGTGTGCTGCTTTAACGTATCAAAGCGATTTAGGTTGTTTTACTGCGGGTGAATACCTTATACCGCGAGTAATTCCGCGGAGACAACTAGTACTTCTATCTATCTATTCAACCTTTCGCAGTCCACTGCTGGACATAGGTCTCCCCCATTTTGCAACAACAACAACTAGTACTTAAATAAATATACACTGACATTCACACAGCGCCATCTAGCCCCAAGTTAAGCATGAAGCCTGTATTATGGGTACTAAACAACGGATAAACATACTTATATACATATTTTTTGGAAATATATACTAATTATACATAGAAAACACTAATCAGTATCTCCCCATAACTCTGTTGTGCGGAAGGCCTGTGTGCTGTGCCCTGCCATTATAGACCGTTACCATCAAAAATAGCAAACACACACATTTATTTATACGTTGCCTTCCTAAAACTATTCAACATTACCATCTAATAAAATTACGCTTTGTTCAGACTAAGAGCGTTCGAGGTAATAAATCGGTATCAAGCTCTTCAATGAGACATTGTAATGTTTGCTTGAGTATCTTTCTTGCAATATATCACCACACTAACTTGATAATATTCTAACTTCAGTTGCCTATTTTGTGAATTTCCAGTTGCTAATTGTATCTAATAAATAATAGTAAAATGACACGATCGCATCTATGCTTAAATTAATTTATATGAAAAGAAAACATTAATGGCCCCGTGCAACTGTAGAAAGAGTTTAAATATTGTACGTCTAAATTGTTGATTTTGGTCATATTTTGAATTTGTTTTACATGGGACGTGCTGGTTGGCTACCGATGTTGCTTGCAAATCAACATTATACCTGTACTAAAAAATCAATAAAAGTATTCATAAAGGTGGCACCACTCCACCACTTCCGGTTGAATACATGTTATATTGAGACTATTACATTTCGACACAATTGTTACAAAACATTTTAATACAATCAGAAGCCATTTGACAACTTAGTTTAATCAATACAGTTATTTCATAAAAATAGGCTTAAAGACCAACTATTAACTTTGTCTAGAAATCAAAGATGGAAACATTGCTAAATGTCATTATTAGCACATGTTTACGTCAATACATTAGACAATTTATACGTTCAAATATTTATGCTTAACAGTATATAATAATATAGAAGTGGATTGCAATAAGGTTTTTTATGTTATAAAGTGATCAGGACAGTCAGTTCGCTCACCTATTGGTAAGTGACCATGACAGAGCAGTATTGAAGAGTCAGTCACTGTGTATATTGACTATTCACTGTCACCTGAAACGACGGTTGTTAGGTCTTATATTTCCGGTAAATTCAATAACTACAGTGTCCTCATCCTGAAACAGAAATGTGCAAAACACGCCAATTTCACGGGAAGATATCTGGCACTGCGCTGGTATCTAGGTACCTACACGTCTCGTATGGAGTCTACCACATAGTTGAAAAGAAAGATGGCCAATGGAGCAGGTCAGTAGAGACTCCACAATGGAGTGGGTCAAATATCATATGACAAGCAGGCAAGGCACGCTAAACCGTTAGATACCGGCTACTTTCTTAGCATGATAGTCGTTACACCCACCAATCCACACACGACCGACGTGGCTTGTTAACCAAACTCCCATAGTTTAGAACCATGGATGCTATTTTCAAATTTGTTACTATTCGAAGCCATCATTGAATACGCACATTAGCTCCATCGCTACTAACGACGCCGCATACTTACAGTAAACAGAGCAATAACGTTCGCCCTCACTCAGTAACGCCTGTGACGTCGCAGGTCATGCATTTAAACTGTCACATTTCTAGGGTATGTTCGTAAGTCAACTGCGAACTCTCACATTAGGAGCATAATCCGCTTATCCGGGCTCCTGACTTTTTCGTCAACTTTGGGTAATCGTCTTTTTCACTTTGTTTTACCTGAGGGACTAGTGTAAGTCGGTACCTAATGTTGTAAGTTTTTCCATTCCGTAACTAACCTTATTTTACTGTGACACTTGTCAAATTATATTTCATATCCGCCATATGCCGGATATCCGACGATCGCGTGACGTATATACGTCGGTGGCTCATCCAACAGTACGGCTTCCGATATCGAGATGCAGATTCAAACCCCGCCACGGTATGACAATCTGCGTACGTATAACCAACCAGGTACGGAAGTAAAGGTAAAACCCTCAACTACCGTGGAGTGGGCCTTTAGCAGTGAACTGCTACAAGTACTGTAAGTAAAGTTGCCTCGTACTAAACAAAACACATAAAAACAACTTTCCAATTACCTGATCCCTAGCTAAGCAAAGTTTACTTTATAGGTTACCCGCCCGTAAAGTACATCCTACACATCGCATCACAGCCCTTACAAACCTATAAATACATCAAGGACTCGATAAAACGCGTATCTCGTAATAAATTTCTGTGCCCATTAGGATTTTTCCCTAATGTGAAATGCCTCAGCTTTTTAGTGAACGATTTTGTGATAAAATAGCCATCTTACCTGATGGTTAGTTACCTATACACGACAGTTTGGTCATAGTAAGGCATATCACTTACCATTAGGTGAGCATCTTGACCGCCCTGTACACTTGATGTCATAAAAAAATATTTCGCTCGACATTAGGCATCACAGAGAGTCCTCTGTGCAGACCATACATGGAGGAGGAGAAACGGTGTATGTGCACAGGCGTAGCCAAGATCCGCAGGGAAACTATCGGTTCACCGGTAACACTTGCGGACGCAGTAAGAAGACCGGCAAGATTGATCTGTTTCTGGAGGTAGGTGGGTTGGAATGACCAACAGGCTGCTATGGCTCACGCACAATGGTTCACCTCAAGGACTAAGTGTGGAAATCAATCCCAGTAACATAGTACATAACATAGAACATTATTTCACGGCGTGAGTTTTCAGTGAGAACTGTTAAGCCCAAAACATGGCTTGAAAGTCATTGTTAAATGCTGTTGTACACAAAATATACGGCCTTCCTCAGTGAGCTCTCGAGACCTCTCTTGCAATTGTATCAACTGTTTGTTATCTAGGATTTCTGTAAATTTCTCACCCACTGGGATTCAAAATTGGAAACTTAGGTCTAAGATTATATAAATATAATCATATTTTTCCAATTAAAAGAGTCATTTGGACGGCTAGTTCGATAACCTCGGTGTGAATTGATACGCCTAACCATGATAGAAAATTAAATCAATAAACAAAGACAAAAATTAAAACCTTGACTCGAATTGAATGACTAAATAATTCCTAAATCCAACTGTATCACGACGTTTGAAATGAAATAAAACGTAATTAAGATCCACTGTTTTGGGAATAAATATTCATGAAAGTGAAGCCGGTGGTAACTCGCGTCTCAATAAATTAACAGATTGCCCTTTGTTTTTACGATTCCTTAGCAAGAAATATATATGCGTATGTTCATCCAATCAAATAAGGTATCAAAGTTTATGAAGTAGTTGCTAAATTTCATTATTTTCCGACCGCTTTCCTTAAGCTCAGTGACGCAGAAGTGAAAGACTTCATCATTATCATCATTACAACCTAGAAAGTCCACTGCTGAACGAAGGCCTCCCCTTATGATTTCCACGCGGACAGATCCTTGCAGTTGACATCCATCTGCTACTAACGACCTTAACCAGGTCATCAGTCCATCTGGTTGGGGGTCGGCCTTCGCTTCGTTTTCCGGCGGACGCCACTCGAGAACCTTTCCGTCCCATCGGCCATGGGTTCTACGCACTATGTGCCCTGCCCACTGCCACTTCAACTTGCTTATCCTGTGGTCTATGTCAGTCACTCTAAAGACTTATTATTAGCGTTTAATATATGCAAAAATTGTGTAGAGTGTAGTTGTGTTATTATTATTATTATTATTTCCCTACTTTACTTACAATCTGGGGGCACGGCAGTGCCCCCGCCAAGTCGAGCGCGAAGCAAACACTGCCGTACCATCCTTTACAGGATCCATTTCGCCGCATTTTCAGGCCCCGATTTGAGAACCTTTGGATAATACCAGAGCGCTGAAATTTTCGTCATCTAGTAAGATATAATGACTTACTTTAAATCCAAAATTTCAAGTCTGTAGGTCATTTAGTTCCGACGTTAAGCGAAAGCAAAGTTTCGCATTTTCGACAGACACTCACTCACTCACTCACTCATGATCATCAAAATAGAACTAGTACTTCCCATTAACTCAGAAAGCTGAAATTCGGTACAGAGTTAGGGTTTAATGGCTACATAAAGGGAAAACTATGAAAACTTCGAAAATCGAAGATCTGGAGTACCTGGTGACCCTGCTTAGATAACAAAATCATCAAAATAGAACTAGTACTTCCCATTAACTCACAGAGCTGAAATTTGGTACAGAGTCAGGGTTTAATGGTTACATAAAGGGAAAACTATAATAACTTGGATAATCGAAGATCTGGAGTACCTGGTGACCCTGCTTAGATAACAAAAGAGCCCAGCCAAACTATAAGAGATTGACATACCGCCTTTAACAATATATATTTAACATGGTGGGCCGCTTCATCCGATGTCAAAAATCGGGGGCACGGTAGTGCCCCGCCAAGTCGAGCGCGCTAGACCAATACAAACAGACATGTTGGTGCACACAAATATTTGTAGGTACTGCCCGGGGATCGAACCCGGAACCCTTGGTGTAGCCGACGTTTCAACCATTACACCCAATGGGTCGTCTAATATTCCTTTCAAGTTTCTACAAAAAGAAGTAAAATCCCACCAAAAACATTCTGTAAAAATCTAGCCAAGTCTCGATGGAGCTGCTTGATTATCTCTAAAAAGTAATGAAATCAAGACAAAGACGTGCCAAGTCTAAGGTTCCTTACTGCAATTAATTAATTATTATGGTTAATGTTGTGTGACTTGGCCGTTGAACATTCTTTATACGTTAGTGGCTTTATCAAGCCTACAATCGATGGGCTATTGAATCACCGTTTTCCAAGTGGCAAATTTGTACCGTCAATGGATAGCGGTTCTGGCGACAGATTGGTGCAATGGTGTCATGAAGCACCTAGTTTTGTATCCTTGTGTACTCTTTAACGGCCAAGTCACACAACATCAACCATAATAATTAATTAATTGCAGTAAGGAACCTTAGACTTGGCACGTCTTTGTCTTGATTTCATTACTTTTTAGAGATAATCAAGCAGCTCCATCGAGACTTGGCTAGATTTTTTACAGAATGTTTTTGGTGGGATTACTTTATTCTTACTCCGTTAATTCACTCAAGCGTAAGATTAAAGCATTATAGAAAATAACTATCATAAGTTAGCTACTATGATACCATTATTCTAGAAAGCTGTAGAACAGTGTGGTTTCTATTTCCCCGAAATGAAAATGTCATCCATTACTATAATTATCTAAAGAAGTAAATAAATAAAAAAGTCAAACAAAACTTAAAAATGGAAGAAAAGATATATTAGAACATTAAAAGAAGTTAAAATTTTCCCAATGAAAAGATTGATTACGAATTAACAACTCTTTGTAACAATGATTAAACACTCTAGACCTGAAGTTAATGGGATAGCGATGAGCTAACCTTGTATTGTAATATTTGTTAGGAAGGGCGGGCTTTTTGGTGTAGGTAGACAGTTGCCTTCCGATCTGAATATGCAGGTTTAAATTCCATCACGTAACAATGTATTTTCGAAATTATCTATACGTTTATCCGCCGCTCTTGCTGTAATGGAAATCAAAGAATTCCCTTCGTAGAAGTTCGCCCTGCGAAGAGATTTAAGGGTTGTGCGTGAAATTGGCCAATCCACACTGGCCGGCGTGGACGACTAAGGCCTTTACTACCTTTACGGTAGGATTGTGCCACTTGGTGGGACGTATATGAGCTGGTAATGATGATGATTACATAGGCAGGCAAACAAACAGAGAGTTTACTTAATGTTAACAAAATCGACTTTAATTTTGATGTGCCTTATCAGTCTCTGCAAAACTCATGCAGGAATATTTGTTTACATATTT
This sequence comes from Leucinodes orbonalis, assembly GCA_019425675.1. NCBI lineage: Eukaryota > Metazoa > Arthropoda > Insecta > Lepidoptera > Crambidae > Leucinodes > Leucinodes orbonalis. Next base: position 17,899 of record PQWD01004521.1, read on the forward strand.
AAGGCACTAACATTACAAAATACATCATTGTACATGTTTATTACTTAACGCTATTAATAAGACCACGGCTCTAATAGCTCCGTTTTATGTCTTCATTAGTGTTTAAATTACAATTTTGATAGCTGGCTGGAACTATCCATAAAAGAGTTCTAACAGTTCTAGAGTATATATGTCTTCATTTGGCTGGCATTTTATTCAAGAGAACTTACTTTGAAATTTTGTAGATCAATGCATAGAAATACTACAGGCTATATGAATGTGCTATTCCTGAATGGCATAGTGTTCATATTATTGTTCAGGTTAACCAAATGTGATCTCGAATTAGATACCGCAACTGTTCCGGATGACCATGATGATGATGATGACGACGTTCATGGACAAACTCAAGGTAATAATTGTAGTAAAGCATTAAAATATCTGCTGTACATTAGTAACTACACACGGTATTCGTGAGTAAATACCATTTATATAAATAAAAAAACTATAATACAAGACAGGAAAAATGCACACTAACAAGAAGTATTAACCGTGCCCCAATAATTTAATTTTAGTATACATTCCTCTCATGAAAATATAAATGTTTATATATATCAAGAACATTTTTTTAAATAATATATTGTAAACCCTAAAAATCATGTAAAATTACCAATAAAAAATAATGACTTAAAAAAACAATTAAATATAGAGTGAGGCAGGAGGGCGGACGCCTGGTTGATCGGAGGGTGGCGCAGTTGTGGTGGGGCGGGCGGCGCCCGCGCGCCGGTTAAAGTAACTTTGTACGAGCTATAATAAATTATAGAATTAAAAGAAATGTTTTTCTGTGACGGTATACAATATTACCTTAAACATTATTACTTATTTTTCATCTTCTTTATCCAAAGGTTGCCTAAAAGAGATCGCTTGTAGCGATAAGGCCGCCTTTGCTCAATGTATTGGTTTTAATGTTTTGTGTTTGTATTTAAATGCAAATTCATTGTGAGCAATAAAAAGTCTATCTATCTATCATTATTTCTCAATACAATGCGACTATTTAATTACTTATAATTCATTTTGCAAAACTTTTATGACAAATGGAATAAGGTTCTTTAAAACATTCCATATTCCATTTCATATTATAGAATAGGTCGGATCGATGCCAATGATACATAATTTATCCTGCATAGGGGTCCTATCTCGATGCTTCCGTAAATCCCCTTCCATATATAAACGAAACTGCTCTCTTTAACTAAAAGCGACTCTTACCAACTGGTTAGCTCGTTCTTGAAAAATGATAAAACCTATCCTTGGTAGATCCCTAATTTTAGTATTAGCAATGACTTTGCTATTACCTGTAGGTGGCTTACAAAACTTTATCGAAAAAACTGACGATGCTTTATTTGGCCTACAATACTTTTCTACTGTCTACAATACCGTCTGGAATTCTTGTATGGTTTTAAACGCGAATCACAGATATTCTTTTTAAATAAAATAATACGTGGGCACTAATTTTGATTTTGATTGCAGGAACTACAGCTATTGTCATAACTGACATTCCTCAATCAGCAATAGATGACGCACTCTTCCTCGAAGTGGGTGAATATACAACAGTATCTTTCCAATACTTTAACGACCGATTTCTGGGATGGTATCGACCTGACCATGAGTATAGGTGCGCGGATGACTTTACAAAATGCTTGCTAAGTCTGTAAGTATACTTCGGATATATATTTGAATCAAAAACCATACAACACTTAAGTGAAAGCCATGCTTTGGCACGAATGGCTGGAATAATACCTCTGCCTTCGTAAGACGTCCTACGTCGACGTATGATTTTCTACATTGCAGTTTTGCTTCATATCTGACATTAAAGGTTTCAGCGTAAAATCGGTCGTTACCTCCTTGTGTCTTTTCCGATCATTACAACCTGACAGTCTTCAAGGTAAGAGTGAATAGGCTGTTCCTAGACAGGCATGATCAGCCTCGACCGCATCATTACTTAACACCAGGTGAGAAAGCAGTCAAATGCTTGTCTATATAAGATAAAAGCAAGCGGAGGATATATTTGCAGTTCAAATAATTCAACATTTTCACCGACTTCACAAATAAGAGGATGTTTTTACTTTGTCTGAATGTGATAGGTTGTCTTGTGTAAAAAAAAAACATTAAAGATGTACCGGAAATCAAATTTACAGTTGGATTGCAGTGTCGTAATGTCAAGTAATTTAGTGGATTAATGACATAATGACTTGAGCCCTTTTTTGCAGTACTGTACGCCATCCAGTATGTGCGATGCACCGCCCTATACAAAGAATAGAAGGATTCCGCTCGATGCCCACCATTTGTGATATGTTTTACCACAATTGCCGTCGTCGATACAGTAAGTGTACCTACGCAATCCCAAAAATGATATGAAAGTGTTACAGCACTTAATAATAATGAAGCTAAATTTTAAGGACGAGTTATAGGAGCTTAGAAAAGACTATTGACCAATCTGCTAAACACGGTGCATCTTCCTTTCGTGCCGGTATTGATTGTTGGCCGTTCCTTCCTTGCCGGTATTGGTCGGTTTTAGTGTTACAAATTCAAACATGTTACATGGACGTATAAAAAATACGGACGGGCTGTCATAAATACATAGATGTATCCCAAAGTGACAGCAGCTGTCTATGATGTAATTTTGTCAAAAAAAATGTATACTAATTTTAGTATTTGAAAATAAAAAATATGTAATTAAATTGTTCATTTGTCTATGATCCGTAATTTCAGGATTGTTTTCCTTTTGTTCACTGCGGTTTTAGGAAAACCAGCCATGCTCTTTTTTAGACTTTTTTCCTAACATAATCTAGGGCTTTGTTGTCGGATGCCGGCAAATATCTTAACAATTTGTGGTTTTCATACAAAATCTGGCCGGATATTGACACACTTTGATACTAGCAAGACTTCGTCCATACAGTCTAAACGTCCATGACATGTTATTAATTTAACGCACGTTAATTTCGTGAACCTTTTTCAATTTTAGACGATTCTTGTACAATCTAGGACGATTTTAGTACGGTGGTAGTCATAAAAAAATAATAATAACAATTGACGACTCAAAACAATCTGTAACAGATTTGAATAAAGATTTTTTTCTTTCTTTCATCTGCTTACTATTGTTTCCAAAATATTTCCATATGACTAATCGGACTATTATTATCTTTCAGGATTCTTTTACGTCATGAAGTACGGGGTTTGCGCTTACCACGATGAAAATGGATATATTCGTTATTTTAAACAAGGATAAATAGTTTTATAACATTATTTGTGTTTTACAAAGCTTCATGCTCCTACTAACGTTGTTGTTTCTACCAATTATTTTAATTCTCATTTTGGAAGCCTTTTGTTGTGCTATTAAACATGAAAGTAAGAATTCTATTATAATTTATGCAGTACATTTGCAAAATGGGCTCAATAATTAATAACAGTAGTATATTGAATTATAAATTGGGATTATTGCTGTCCACAAAAATACACATAACACATTTAGTACAAATAATGCAGTAACAAGAACAACAACAGGAAGCAGCCCAGCTTATGCTCATCTGCGACCAGGAATCTCAGCTGATTTACAGCCACTCCCTTTTTCTCTTCAGATAAAAAGATACCAGGAGATAAGTCTGCACCAGATGCATGGGCATATCCTCCGTTTTCCTCATCCAACTTTCGCAAGGAACCTTTTGTAAGTCATTGATCCATCGATCTGAGATACATCTTTCGCTTTGCAGGGCACAGGCCTTTTTACATGGTATAGCCGTAAGATGAATTGGCTGCACCCCCCACGTAGACCAAATGTAAAAAGATTAGTGTAAACTATAAGTACTGCCATCCTATTAAGTATTGCAGCCGGGACCGACAACTTTAAGCGCCTTTGGATTTATTAATATTTACTTTCAGATAATTCATCATTATCATTACAGCCTTATAAGTCCACTGCTGAACGAAGGCCTCCCCCAGTGATTTCCAGGTGGGCCGATCCATAGCAGCTCAGATATTATGGCCTTTAATATCTTCCCAACAGGAAGCAATTCGCAAACATGATTTTTTTACTGCGTGTTTTTCACTTGGAATTTGAACTCACGAAAGCTTAGATCACTTGACCGTGTTCATTGAAAAATTTTCAATTTTCCTAAACTTATTTGAGTACCTTATATTTTGTTGTTGCTGCATTTTTATAACTTTAAAACTAAAAAAATACTATAATAGGACACATAAAAACAAAACCATCAAAACAAATGGACCCTCTAACCCGCAAATTGGGTCACAGAAACGATATAGGAACGCCATTTAATATTTCTCGTAAGTGATATCGTTTAGCTTCAAATTTTAATTATGATGGATCGTTTAATGCTAACGAATTTTCGAAGTGATACATTTGCGTAATTGAGTATTATAGCACGTAATTGTTTGATTGTGCGGTAATTAATTCAACAAAGTTAATATCGCTATAATTGAATTGGTGTTCAATTTGTTTCCAAAGCTACGGCGGTATTTATTATTTGATATAATTTGTACTTCATATCTAAATAGTATCAGAACATATTATTTGCGGAATTGGGACGATAAGAAAAATTGAGAATACGACAGTATTTACATGGCTTAAATCGACGGTTTATTAGGTTAGCTTCAGTCTGAATACGTGAAATAAAAAGCTTCCAAAGCTTTTAACATCAGTCTATAACCCCCCAAAATAAGGCACGGGCCCTCACACACAGTATGACCATGATATGGAGAAATTGTGCCGTTGTCCAATGTCGATTGATGACTTAACGTGTCCTTTTAGCAATAATTTTTAGACAATGAAGTGATTTGTAAGGGGCTAAACTGAAATTTTCAGTTAAATAAGATAAAACAATAGAAGAAGTCGCTGATAGATGAACCGAAAGCCAAAATCATACAAACAGTTTGTTTTTCTCGTTTGGCTTCAAGCCAAGAGGCTCATTGAATCAAATGAAAATGTCTGCGATTGACACTTACTAGGGGACACTTTATTTCCCTTCGTTGGCTGATGTTTATTACACTGGAAGCACCATCATCCAGTTATATTGATCCAATCTTTATCATCCGCTTATCAATAGACATAGTGGCTATAATAAATCAACGCCTAGGCCGGCTTCTAAATAAAAAAGTTGATAACCATGCGATGCAGCTTTACAGTTAGACGATTAGTAATATGTAAATTGCATAAATGATACACTCATCCAGCACTAATAGTTAAATTACATGTAAATGAACATCATCATATTGTCATTTTCCTGACTTACCTGATACATTTATTGCCATAACAATAATTTTATGCGATGAAATTTGCTTAAAAACAAGGATTTTTCTTTTTATACCCGTAAAGATTTGGCGTACCAGAAAAGATGCAGTACTGATTATCGTAAAATTCACCAAATAGGAGAAGCACGCACTACGTGTAGTAGTTATGTAGTAAAAGAAGTTAAGTAAAAACTTAAAAGGTAAACTCTAAATCTTAGCAATCACAGGGCGATAAGCTCTGTACGTTCGAAGCGGAAAACCTGTTGAAGTGGAAATTTCTTTTCAAGGAAAATTGCTGCGAGCAGCCTCAGCTTAGTTGGCTATTGTCGAGTGCACAAACTAAGACAGCTTGTCCTTAATGGATGTCAAAAGTATTTTGTGATGAGTGCACGCTATTGAACTACTAAAGCTTTAACGATAAAACGTTTCTATATGAATATTTTTCCTATAATTTTTTTATTCAAATTGTAGTAGGATAAGTAGGCAGTGAGAAAGTGATTGAACTCTTTGTTCGAGTACCGTCGAGAACAGGGGCTTTTAAAGAATGGAGGTTTCTGAAAAGTTTCGCGACCTCATCCATTGTGACGCTCCATGGGTGGTTCGAGTTGCTGGGTTGGTCGAGGGCTTTTTGAGAAGTCAAAAAGAGCTAGATAGGAATAGATGGAGCTTCAAAAGATTTTCTGCACTAAAAATGCTGAAATAATCATGACATGAAACTTTTTTTATTACGGAATAACGATAAAGTGCTTACCATGTCGAACACTTCAAATTCGGTAATAATATCAAGACAGTGAAATTGTTAAAAAGGAGTTCACCTATAGCAAAAAGTGCTAGATCTAGCCACAAAAGGGCTAAGATGGCAACACTGGCTGAGCGGATTCTCGTTCGATCTCGGATTCAACTTCGAGGAGGTGGTCCGGGATTACGGACAATGTGCTTGGAGTGCATTGTTGTTCGAGACTAGCTCCTTTTCTTGTTGTCGTCAAACACGCATTATAAGGAACAGGATCAGACATCACGCGCCTGGTAAGTTGGTAGAATGTTAGATGACTGGGAATCCTCCGGTAACCAAATGTACTATTACTGACGCAAATTGTTACTTCAAGCCGGTTTTTTGGGTGGCCATTTTCATGATCACTCTAGTTTCACGTTAGTAAAGAGCCAATAAAAAGAGGTTTGTTAAATTAATTGAATAAAATATTCAACAAAACATAATTTACTCTAAATCATCATCAGCTCATTAGAAGTCCCCACCGAGGGGCACGAGCCTACCCGTATAGGGTGATTAGGCCTAAGCGGCCTCGTCCATGCGAGCCCAGTGCGGATTGGACGACTTCACACACAACCTTCGAATCTCTTCACAGGCGTGCATGAAGGTTTCCTAACGATGTTTTCCTTCACCGTAAGAGCGTCGGATAACGTATATATATTTTCGAAAATTCGAAAACACATTGGTACGTGGCGGGATTTGAACCTCAGCCCTCCCGATAGGAAGGCGACATTCCACACCATTGAGCCACCGACGCTCAATGGTGTGGACTGTCGCCTTACTCTAAATAATATCTACATACTCGTATATCCAAATAATATCATAAATCTTACATCGAGGGCTATTTATAAAATTTGAGTCTTTGATATTCCTGAGATAAAATATTTTAGCCTAATAAAAGAAATAAGTCTCTCGAAAGCCACTCCAAGCATTAATACTGGTTCAAAACAAATATAAGGTGTAACGGCAGCTTATAAAAATATGATAACAATTATATACTCTAAATAATCTCTCGCTCACTAAATTGAATTGTTATTTCTGTTAAGCATGTAACTCGACAGAAAGTTTAAAGCATAAAACATTTTTCTAATAAATTAGCCATTGTCAGCAGCTTCGCTCACGTTAAATTCAGAGCAGGGATTTAGGTTCTCAATTTGTTGTTACGAAAACATAATATTACTTCACGCTTCTGTAGATGATTTATTAGTTTTGCATAGATTTTTAGCTTCCTACCTTGAAAACTGCGAAAAGTCCTATATGAGATTTCAACCTCTCTTTTAAGGCTTTGGGGCATTAAAGCTGTAATTTAAAATTAATTCGTTAAATGTAAAATTAATCAGGTCAAATGTTAGTACAGCCAATACTGCAATCACTACAGTCATAAATTCCGAATCTTGGCAATAGCTTCTCCCAGTAAGTGGGAATTGACTACTAAAATATAAAAACTATCAATTTTATTAGAGGTTTCGTGTTTCGGACATTTATTTTCAAAGATAACCCGACAGTCAATCTTCTTAAAACTGTTAATCTGAAATTGAATCTGTCTCCTACTTGACGTAACATCACTTAAAAAGATGTCAATACTTTAATGTATATCGGCTATTATCGAGGTCATTACTGGAATACTTATTTCCGTTTCCCTATCGTAAAGTCGAACAATCCGTAAATAAAAGGACTCATTATCACTAAGCGAAAAACGTTGCCTTAAACGAAGATACATTTTTCAGACTAATTGAGTGCTTTAGTTTCCATTAGACTAATGAAATCAATTAATTAGGGATAGCTATTGTGGACGAATGATTTCTGAAAAAACAAAATATGTCTTGGACTTAGTCGTAAGAGCCGCTGATTAGTCTAGAATGATCCCCAAAAATTACAAGAATCCAATTTAATCACCAATACGTGAAAAAAATTTAACAATAAAAACGTGAATTAATCCTAATCCTAGGGCAGGATAGTATTTCTGTTTAATAAAAAATATTAATAATAAATTTAGCAAAAGCTATGGACCAACCAGGTCAAGGCAACAGTCAGGGGTCCTCTATACAGGCGGGGATGAGAGAAGAGTGCCAGAACATTGTCAAGCGTGTCACTCAAACTTTCTTTCCTAATGACCACGACCACTCTGCCAAGAGTTCTGGGGGGAACCACAATCTCTTAAAACAGTATTGTTATAATGATGCGTCAGCATTTCTGTACCAGAAAAGACGAAGTACTATTATTGTAACACTGTTTTAAAAGATGGCGGTAACCCCCCCTGATGTCACAAGATAACTGCTAGTGAAACCATTTTGGTGTCAATTATAGCCAGCGGTATCCACTTCCGATCATGGGTGTTTGCGTTGTTGCTAACTTATTACAAACAACATAGCTACAAAAACAGTTATAATTTTTTTTTATGAACATTAGCGATAAAAAGATGAGCTTTAGACGATTTTACTGAAGCTTTAAATTGTTAAACACCTTGAAACCAAATACAGAGATATGATAATCTTTGAAGCGTACTTTTTGCTTAATCAGCTTAAACATAAAAACTGGTCCTTTAATTCAAATCAGGCCGTGTATACGACTGTGTATTTACAAAACTCCGCAGTTTAAAGGGCCCTTCTTTGCAGAAGATAAATAAATTTGTGGTTGGCAAATTTCATCGTAAAGAAAGACACTAACGAATCGAACGCACAAATAAAAATCAGACGAATTATACTGGCGGGATGGTTTTATGCAAAATCAATGAAAAAAAAAATATTTGATTTTCTTGTACTAAATACCTTATATTTCACTTCTTATCATTATTATTATATAAAACTTCCAATCCAACTTTTATAAACAAAACAAATCATTCAACTATTGCGTCCTGCCAAACATAGAATGATGCTCTGGAGAACTGTCAACACGGACTGTAAGCGACCGGTTAAGCCTGAACTGTCACTTATTATGCCAGTCTAGCCTCGCTTAGATAACTGATTTGGTTTCACAATCAATATGTGCACATATTTTATATCAAATAAAAGCCTTAGAAAAATCTTCCTCTACAACTCCGTATAACTAAGAACAATTTTTTTTTCTCAAATATGAACACGATTTTGTTCTTAAGCTGAAATCCTGTATTGTAGATTCCCACGCATGGGAAATAACTTGAGTATGGAGATATTAAAACTGAATTTCATCAAAAAACAGTGAACTAATTAGATCTTGTGGGAGCGAGCCCGGCTCGTCTGGTCCGTCTTTTATTTTAAGACTTAAAAAATAATAATGGCAATATGAATATCATAGTGATCTCCATTTCTTGGTTCCTTTCTCGATAACACCTTTATTTGCTTTCTCAAATGGTGTTTTTGTTGTTTGTCTCCTAATTCTGCGGGAGCAAAGTTGCCGACAGAGACTATGCTTTTTGCCTTTACAGTCTAATTTAATTCTATTTATATAGATACTTATCTATACATATAAATAAAATTAGAGTGTATGTTTGTTATATTGAAATAAACGTTTCTTTCACCATGCATATGAATACATATACACTAATATAACATTTTTTAAACTTTGTCTGTCTGTTTGTTCCGAGTAATCTCTGCAATGGCAGGACCGATTTAACAAGGAAAAATATTAGGCTATATTTAGTTACTTAACGAAGCGATTTTAATAAAATTTGGTATGAAATTAGCTGTTACTCGGGATAAACACTTAAACTACGTTTAACTACGAGAGAATGTCTTATACCGCGGGACACAGCTATGTCCACTCAATATATTTGTCTGTGGGTCGCACTACTCGACAGAAGTAGTTTTGAGTCCTAAATTTTCAAAGAATGCTCGATGAAGTATTATTAGTGCGCTCCGTTAACAATCGCACAAGTTAGGTGAAATATACCCTGAAACCAAAAGTGCCTATGCTACTCATATTTGTAAACAAATATCCAAACGACGATGGAGTAAGCATGCTGTCTTTATTTCGCAAGTTATTCAATTAAACCTGTAACTGATAGCTAGTTCCATTTATCAAACTTGAGCGATGTGACCGCAAACATTACTTAGAAATATACACTAAGTGCTTCTAAGACGTGAGATATCATTTATACAATGTCTGAGTCATAAACAGATAAGCAACATTTAAATATGAAATATTGGAGTGCCCATTTACATTGCTGAATAGAATCCCATCTTAATGTAAAAAGATTTCTACATATTCATATAAGGGTTTCAAATGTGCGTCTATCGTATTTTACATCTAGTTTTCTCCCTAACATATATTATGTTACCTAGCCCTCCCTTAATACCCTAAACCTAGGCTCGTGTCCCGTTCATGGACGCCTGTTACATTGAAGTAGGTTATGGTTACTTGTTATGGCTACTGATTACGCTATTATTCATTTAAAATCATTATCAAATTGGGAGAGCTAATTAAAAAACCTACTACTAACTAAATTACACGAACAGTCGTCATTTTACAAAGTTAGCATTTGTAAGAGTAAACCAACACATAAATATCACTATAACTATAGTCACTTATTTACAACCTTCGAACATCATGAATGCTTCAATATTTGATTTTCACGTCTTTTATTTGAAAGTGGCAATAGAAAAGAAGCAACGGGCGTGAGAAGTGCACCTTAAGCAGGGTTGCCACCTACAAAAATCCCAGTCTTCAAGAAAGAGTTAATCAGTAAAAAATAAAAAAAAGAACTTGCAATAAATTAAAATCAGATTCTCAGGCTGTGAAATGCTTGTCTTTGGTTAGTGTTTCGTTACCTTTAGGGAGCTCACGAGTATATAACTTAACCTATCATCTTACAATAATAGTGGGTCCCGGAAATCCTTGGATACAACCGCAATCTTATTACTAGTGATTGCCTAGAGGCAACCTTCTCTGTTGAATGGGAGCGATAAAGGCGGGGATTACTGACCTCGCATCCAACCCCGTAAGTGTACTCCAGTGCAGCCAAATTACCATTTATGGAGAAATTGATGGAACAAAAAATGTATCAACATTGAAGCCCTACTAACAAAAATAATTGAGGAGCTGCTTTAATCGAATAAATTTGTTCATTTTTGTTTCCATATTTGTCAAATAACACTACGCGGCCACTAGAATAGAACTTCCATAAATTAACTCTTAAAAGTCAAAAACCGAACCATATTGTACTCATGTCATCAGGTATTGCTGTTTCACAGCAAGGTATTAAAATTGTAAATCTTTAAGTAACAACTTAGTCGGTCAAATAAAACCTGAACATAGTGAGAGAACTGAAGTTACCAATATAATTTGCTGGATCAACTAGTTAAAGTGGCAGTGGGTTGGTCACGTATGTCGCAGAACCGATAGCCGTTGGAACAGACGAGTTTTGAAGCGAAGAACACTTCTCAGCAAGCGTAGCGTAGGACGTCTTCTGCCCGACGAATTGCGTTAGTTCTCTGGCACGTGGAACTAACGACAAAAGGCTCAAAAAAGTCCCAATTTTCATTATATTCATAAGATTGGAAACCCTACTTTCGAGCAGAAGCGATCCTTAATCCTGGACTGAACAATGGTTCTTTGTCATTCATTGGCGGCACAATAAATTGTGCTACGTTGCAGTGTTCAATTTTTCATTGCAACTGCATTCAATCATGCAGTATTTTAAAGGAAAGATCGGAAATAGTGATGTGCTGTTTACTATCTATATGTTTTGATATTGGCTAAGGATAAGTAAGTCTTGAAAGTTGATTAAGTACGTCGAACGTTTTGAAGAAATCGACAAACTTAACATTAAGTTAATTTCCAGGATCAACAAAAGATGAACATACAAGTTATAGCATATGGAATTAAAACGTCCGTATAGATCTGTATAGTAAAACTTAAAATAACAATTATAGGTTGTTATTTATGAATTGTGATCGAACACTTGCACCTAACAGATAATCCCAAATTGCGCACATGTTTAGCTTTATAAACTATTCAGTTAAAACAAATGACATTATACTATTAACATGGATCATGAATCGATAAAAACAAATGTTCAAATAGTCACATCACTAGCGCGCATTGCTGCACATAGGCATTTCTTAATCAACTACTACGGAAGCGAGCTGCGAATCGTTTGGGATCTTAATCAAAATATTTAGCGGCGTATAAACTAATAAAATATATATAATTATTACACTTAATTACAACCTGATTATGCAGACGATCTTTTATGGAATTAAATTGTTCTATTTTCTTTTATTTTTAATGTCAAGATATTTATAATAGGTAATTAAGTACCTAGCAAATTAAAATGGTTGTTATTTTTGTAGCTGATTAATATGTCAAATTTCATGATCGAGCGAATTGACGAATAAGCCCTTATTAGTTTATAGGTGTTTGTCAAAGCGATATTATTTTTTGGACCATGCTGTATATGCTACATATAGATGCATGTGTTTTATTAATTTCTTTTGAATCTAACTACATCTAATGAAATCTGTCTGCGTACCAGATAAACAATAGATTTTCTATTGTGTCTGGAATTCGGCGATTAAAAAATTAAATAAATAAATAAAATGTGGTTGATGTAGGTCCTATTAATATATGTACGCAGTTCTAACGCGATAACGCCAACGTTGTCTGAAACTACGTATAATAATGCGTCTGTTTGAATCACTGAGCGGAAGTTTGAATGTAAATAGCTTTTGGTAAATAGGCAGACATTTATATAAGCTATGCGATATTTCCTAAAAGCTAAATTCTTGGGAAGAAATCGTCTCTAATTCTATCCTTTACGAGCACACTGCATATTTAAGATTTTTGCGGAAAATACTGCACTGAATTTAATGTTCCAAAGTGTACAGGACAGTCAGGACCTGAGTTAAGTGATGCCTGAACATGATAATGCAGAATTGAAGGAGACCAATAACTGATAAACAATTATTATTCTCCATCAATGCCGCACTGCGCCCGTCACCTAACGTAATTTTACTGTATTATAAATGAAAAATTATCATCATCTTTTTTTTTATTCAATACCGATGATAGATTATGATGAAAGGCCCATTTGATTTTTACCCTTGTCAAAAGCATAGCTGCTATTGGTAAGGGTAATAAGTAGTTGATAAGAAAGCAAGAATTATTTATTTGGCACACACAATTAAATATATTCAGTAGTAAAAAACATTAACATAAATGTGTATTAGTAGATGTATGGAAATTAATAGAAAGTTTAAGTTGTTCATGATTTTAAAAACGAGAAAGTTTTATTATCCGGTCAGCTGTTTAACTGACCCCTTAACAATATGTTTTTAGTTTTCCCGCTAGAAAATCGAGCGTTTACACTAACATAATATGATAAACTACAAATTGATGATTTTATATATTGCAAACAAAAGAAATACATTAATAGAAAACGCAATTTTCGCGGTACAATGATTATTGTAGCACTCGAAAAAGCTTCCCGCGATTAAAGTGATCGCCTCTACCCTTTCAGAACATTAAACCTAACTTTTAGAGTAATTCAAAGGAAGGTACACCACATAGTGATCGTCCAAGTAATTTTTTATCACAACCATCAGGTGTACGAAAACTGTCAAGGTTTGTACCATTAGATTGTGCTTGTAAAAAGTTGTAAGGTTCGCATGACTGATGGGCCGTCCCTAGTCCCTACTCCCGTCAACGTCCCTCGTAACTGACAAATCGGGGTGTCCCACGTAACTCATCATTCATTCTAGACAGCCAGCGGAATATGAATATTGATATATTATTGATTTTATTTAAAGTATAATATTGAGAAGTAGTATAAAGTTTTAGTGAGCGTCGGTGGCTCAATGGTGTGGACTGTCGCCTTCCTACCAGGCTGAGGTTCAAATCCCGACACGTACCAATGTGTTTTCGAATTTTCGAAAATTTATGTAAGTTATCCGACGCTCTTACGGTGAAGGAAAACATCGTGAGGAAACCTTCATGCACGCCTGCGAAGAGATTCGAAGGTTGTGTGTGAATTCGTCCAACCCGCACTGGGCCCGCGTGGATGACTAAGGCCTAATCACCCTATACGGGTAGGCTCGTGCCCCTCAGTGGGGGCGTTTAATGAGCTGGTGATGATGATGATGATGATTAAAAGTATCCATGAAAGTGACGAAAATAGTTAATTTAACTACTAACATAGAGAGGCGATAAACACAAATACTTCAATTTTTTTAATGTATTGTCGAATTACAGGTGACAGGCGAGTAGGTGCCTTTTTGGGCAACGTTTAAGTTTGGCCATATAACGCAGGAATGTTGCTAGCCTTATGAGTGATATGCCACAGTCTAGGGACAGCCAGCTAGGCTATTTTTTTTTTCTTTTGTAGCTATAATAATTTAATAATCATTCATTTGTAAGTTTATAAAACTAATATTTATTTCATTGAAAGCATTAATGTACATTGTATGTTCATAATCAGAAATTTGGTAAATAAAGAACAATAAAGTATTATGTCAACATACATACATACCAAGCGTTCCGGGTTTGATTCCCGTGCAGTAGTAATATGTTTTTGCATGAAGCTTAATCAATAATACAATTGGATACGAACTTAACAAAAGTTCGCAGGCAAAGAAATAAAGCAGAAAAATAATGTAACGCTGGAAATACTTATTCTGGCAGTCTACTTAAAAACACCTTTTTTTTTGGATTATATTATCAAGAGAAACGAATAATAATTGAATGAGATGTCTATAGCCAAGATAATTAAAGCAGATAAACCCATAAACAATATTTACGAATAAACAAAGCGCCATAAGAGATTTAAGGTATGGCAAAGACCGGCATCGATGCAGACACTTCAGCAACGATTGGAATCTAGCAATGTGTGAACCGAACTCAATCGCTTTGTACTTCGGCCTCCAAGGATATTCATGCATTAAACTAGACCACTGCGTGCATTGCACCGTGGGGCACGAGCCTGTATAGGCCTTAGTCGTCCACGTGGGCCCAGTGCGGATTGGCGGACTACACGCACAACCTTGAATTTCTTCGTAGAGGTGCACCAGTTTCCTCACGATGAATTTCCTTCACCGTAAGAGCGTCACATAGATAAACCATGTTTATTAATAAACCAATATATTCTCGTGTAATGGTTGATACGTCAGCTAATACACAAAGGGTTCCTCAATCTCCAGGCAGTGCAAAACATGTGTGTGCATGAACATTGTGTGTTGTGGTGTATTTCTCTGGGTGTTTCCAAAGTATAATATGTATTTACAAAAAAAAGTTTGTAAGTATGTTTATCCATTGTTAATATCCGTATCACACATAGACATCCGAATATACAATTAAACTGGACGAGCCGACAAGTTTATAGGCAGTCCCAGTGTTGCAATTTCTTTTCAGTTCTTACCTGTTAAAAGTTATTCTATTACTTGGTAAATTTACTGATTCATTGCGATGATGGCATGTTACAATTGCACAGGATGGCATTTTGGAAAAAAACGGTAATTTCTTCTAATATTCGTGCGTCGACTCGTCCCACAGAGCGTAAACTGGCAGCCAGTGTATGCTCGTTGAGCTTACATTTGTCGCACTTTAAACGCGGCTCGCCCCATCTCTTGTATTGGGAAATCTGTGGTATCACAGGCTAACGCCTAGTTCGGAGACTAAATGGCGCTGTGTGAATATCAATGGATATTTATTATTAAATTAAGTATGGCACGCCTACACTTAAATATCTGATATATAGTTATATCTCTAGTGTATAGAGCAAAGGTTGACCTTCATGGTTTTTGAGCGTTACTAGGGAAAACCGGTACAAAACGTTACAGTCCCTTGAGACAGTAAATCTTACGCGGAATAGGCCTTCCCGAATCTCTACTTGTTTGTGGAACCGAGTTACTATGTATATTGACATATTTTTCTACATGTAAATTTATCATTTAATTATATGTCTATATGAATTAAAATAATTTAGGGTGCTTATATTTTTTTATAAGTTATGTATTTATCCATAATCATTATATAATATATATATATATATTTCATATATGTGTATTTTTATTTTATTATTAGTACACACTTGCCTACTTTTCTTACTTTGTTTCCTTTTGTTTTGGCCAGCTGGAAGAAATTTCATTGTGAAATAAGCTGTGCCTTTGTACGTACTTTTCCATGTTTATTGTGTTTTGTCTTTTCTGTGTGTGCATAAATTGTTAAATAAATAAAAATAAATAAATACTTTTTTAACGTTTTGCGTATCTATCGCTGTAATAAATGTGACTGTACTAGTAGTGTTAAATGTGATTTTGTGATGATTTTATCCATGTAACCTATTACAAATAGCAACTACCTTTAACTAAATTTATAAAAAATACCTCTCTGATAAATTTTATGATTGCAAATTAGTCATCACCAGGCCATTGATTCAATAAACGCCAATTACTCTTATAAAATAAAATGCCAGTCAGAAACAAAAACAGTTTTACGCAAATAAATTACAAATGACAGAGCGGCATTGAAAAAGACGAACAACTGATAAACAGTTGTTGTTAGCCATCAATGCCGCACTGCGCCCGACACTCGAGACAACAGACGTTAGGTCTCNTTTATTGATAAACCATTATATATGTTGTGTAATGGTTGATACGTCAGCTAATACACAAAGGGTTCCGGGCTCGATCTCCAGGCAGTGCAAACATGTGTGTGCATGAACATTGTGTTGTTTGTGTGTATTTCTCTGGGTGTTTCCAAAGTATAATATGTATTTACAAAAAAAGTTTGTAAGTATGTTTATCCATTGTTAATATCCGTATCACACATAGACATCCGAATATACAATTAGACTGGACGAGCCGCCAAGTTTATAGGCAGTCCCAGTGTTGCAATTTCTTTTCGGTTCTTACCTGTTAAAAGTTATTCTATTACTTGGTAAATTTACTGATTCAGTGCGATGATTACAATTGCACAGGATGGCATTTTGGATAAAAAACGGTAATTTCTTCTAATATTCGTGCGTCGACTCGTCCCACAGAGCGTAAACTGGCAGCCAGTGTATGCTCGTTGAGCTTACATTTGTCGCACTTTAAACGCGGCTCGCCCCATCTCTTGTATTGGGAAATCTGTGGTATCACAGGCTAACGCCTAGTTCGGAGACTAAATGGCGCTGTGTGAATATCAATGGATATTTATTATTAAATTAAGTATGGCACGTCTACACTTAAATATCTGATATATAGTTATATCTCTAGTGTATAGAGCAAAGGTTGACCTTCATGGTTTTTGAGCGTTACTAGGGAAAACCGGTACAAAACGTTACAGTCCCTTGAGACAGTAAATCTTACGCGGAATAGGCCTTCCCGAATCTCTACTTGTTTGTGGAACCGAGTTACTTTTTTAACGTTTTGCGTATCTATCGCTGTAATAAATGTGACTGTACTAGTAGTGTTAAATGTGATTTTGTGATGATTTTATCCATATAACCTATTACAGATAGCAACTACCTCTTAACTAAATTTATAAAAAATACCTCTCTAATAAATTTTATAATTGCAAATTAGTCATCACCAGGCCATTGATTCAATAAACGCCAATTACTCTTATAAAGTAAAATGCCAGTCAGAAACAAAAACAGTTTTACGCAAATAAATTACAAATGACAGAGTGGCATTGAAAAAGACGAACAACTGATAAACAGTTGTTGTTAGCCATCAATGCCGCTCTGCGCCCGACACTCGAGACAACAGACGTTAGGTCTCTTATACCCGGTAATTTCTCAAGCGACAGTGCCTCACCGCGAAACAGAAAGTGCATAGCACTCTTATTAGACGGGACGATATCTGGCACTGCGGTAGTACCTAGACGACTCAGTATCGAGTCTACCACCTAGTAAACTGCTTCTTATTTGAGATTTTGAAAAAGTGTCAATCATTTTATGTGATCGGTGGATCGCTATTGCTGCTGCGGAAAACTGCCTTCAGTGGTTACATTTCAACTGAATAAGTTCTAATGTTTCTGAAATAAATCTCAGTAGTTGGTTTAGAATTCTGAACATCGATTTCAAATCACTAAAAGTCACTTTCTATGATTGAACACATTCAGTGCGCGATGCTGTAGCTACTTGGGCATTCGATTGCCGATATCGTACAAGTTCAGAATGCTTGATCATTTGATGGGAGATACTAGTCTGACCTGGACATAATACGCATACAATTTATTTAATATATATGTATCAGATAAAATGTTTTACTCAAAAGATGATATTGCTTGATCCGAACTCGAGTAAGATATTTAATGTAACGCCATACATTTCGGTACGCTCGACATACATTTCCGAATTCCCCAAGACGGGCGTTACATTATACCAGCCTACCGATGGTCATCTGTTAAATCCATAGACGGTCAAAGACTGCAAAAAAAATATTTTCTGTTTTCTATCCAAGAATTCCATAATATATTCTGTACAAACGTAGTGGCTGGATACGCTGCGCAAAATTCGGAAGACCTATAACCAGCAGTGGACTGCGATAGGTTGAATAGTAACGTACATATAATTTAAATATAATTGAAAAGACATTGGTAACTGGCGGAATTTGAACGTGCACCTCCATATCGGAAAGCAGTCCACACCAATGAGCCACCAATGCTAAAAGAAAGTATTTGACTCCTAAAATTTTGACGACCCATTTGATGTGCGGTTGAGAGGTCGACTGCAACACCAAGGGTTCCGGGTTCGATCCTCGGCAGTACAAACATTTGTGTGCATGAACATGTCTGTTTGTAATGGTCTGGGTTTTTCTATGTATGTATTTACAAAAAAAATGTATATAATATATTTACCGTTGTTTAGTACCCATAATACAGGCTTCACGCTTAACTTGGGACTAGATGGCGCTGTGTGAATGTCAGTGAATATGTATGTATGTATAGTTTTTTCTTACTAAAATAAAGTTGTATTTGACGTTTTCGTTTAATAAAAGAAACAAATCGAAGACCTAAACAAGTAATGTTCATTTCGGCTCCAATTCTGTAATTACGTGAACTTTTGTACAAGTCGATCAAATCAAGCAAAATTTAATCATTATTTAAGGTGCAAAGAAGCAGCCATGGAAATGATTATAAAAAGGGCAATATGGTTTCAAAGAAGAAAGTAAAAAACGTGTTCTTGGCGCCATTCTAAGCTGAATTTGCATACCATTGGTGGAGTAATTCAAACGTTATACCTTACCGTATATTCAAATATGGCTACCATTTTTCCCCATTCTAAAAAACCGCATAATTTCGGAGTACCAGTAATTTATTACCTCTCATAAAGTCTTTCGGTGGATGAGGAAATAATGGAGTTTTAGTGAATTGAAATATGAAATTCTAGCCCCTGACAGATCTTATTTACTGAAATCATAATTGACATTGAATTAACGCTAATGATTCTTGAAAATAAATTAAATGTATCGCTACAAATATTTCTATTCAACCTATCGCAGTCCACTGCTGGACATAGGTCTCCCCTTATTTTGCGCCAGATATCCCGGTCTTCCGCTTTTCTCATCCAGCCTCCACCAACGACCTTTCGCAAGTCGCCGGTCCATCGGGCTGGAGGGCGTCCTACGCTACGCTTGCCAAGACGCGGTCTCCATTCCAGAACTCGTCTGCTCCGACGGCCATCGGTTCTGTGATACGTGACCAGCCCACTGCCATTCAACTTGCTGATCCGGCGGGCTATGTCGGTAACTTTAGTTCTCTTACGGATTAAATCATTTCTGATCTATACCTAAGTGAGACCCCGAGCATAGCTCGCTCCATTGCGCGTTGAGTGACTTTGAACTTGTGTACCAATCCCGCAGTCAGTGTCCATGTCTCAGCTGCGTATGTTAGTACGGGTAGGACGCATTGCTCAGACTTTTGTCTTTAAGATTGCAGCAATCGTCGACGTGAAGACCTGACGTAACTACAATATTTATAATTAATATAATATTTGCAATACGCGTTTTCTTATTTTCCGTTTAAAATAAATGTATTTTTCTCCTACTCGTACTTTCTTATATAATGCCATGTTTCAATTAGTTGTTTTATAGCATTTAATATAATTAAATGTTTAGTAAATTGTTAATAACATTTTTAAGTGTCGTTCATTTTATTACCCTAAATTCTAGTTAAAACATACTATAACAAATTTTTCGATTATTTATTTGTTGCATATCGCCAAGTCGAGCGCGAAGCAAACACTGCCGTACCATCCTTTATAGGATCCATTTCGCCGCTTTATTCTTTGGATAATACCAGAACGCTGAAATTTTCGTCATCTAGTAAGATATAATAACCTACTTTAAACCCAAAATTTCAAGTCTGTAGGTCATTTATTTCCGACGTTAAGCGAAAGCAAAGTTTCGCATTTTCGACAGATAGACACTCACTCACTCATGATCATCAAAATAGAACTAGTACTTCCCATTAACTCAGAGAGCTGAAATTCAGTATAGAGTTCGGGTTTAATGGCTACACAAAGGGAAAACTTTAAAAACTTGGATAATCGAAGATCTGGAGTACCTGGTGACCCTGAATAGATAACAAATCATCAAAATAGAACTAGTACTTACCATTAACTCAGAGAGCTGAAATTTAGTACAGAGTTAGGGTTTAATGGTTACATAAAGGGAAAACTATAAAAACTTGGATAATCGAAGATCTGAAGGACCTGGTGATCCTGATTAAATAACAAAAGAGCCCAGCCAAACTATAAGAGATTGACATACCGCCTTTAAACAATATATATTCAACATGATGGGCCGCTTCATCTAATGTCCAAAATCGGGGGAACGGTAGTGCCCCCGCCAAGTCGAGCACGCTAGACCTATTGGTCATATATATTTTTTTATTTTGTCAATACTATACATAGAAAACACCTTGACCATTACAAACAGACATGTTCATGCTCACAAATATTTGTACTGCCCGAGGATCGAACCCGGAACCCTTAGTAGTAGCCGACGTCTCAACCATTACACCAATGGGCCGTCCAATATTCCTTTCAAGTTTCTACAAAAAGAAGTGAAATCCCACCAAAAACATTCTGTAAAAAATCTAGCCAAGTCTCGATGGAGCTGCTTGATTATCTCTAAAAAGTAATGAAATCAAGACAAAGACGTGCCAAGTCTAAGGTTCCTTACTGCGATTACTTTATTATTATGGTTAATGTTGTGTGACTTACCTTAATCAAGCCCACAAATGTCTGTTTATTGAATCACCGTTTTTCAAGTGGCAAATTTTATCGTCAATAGGTAGCTTCTAGCGTACTACGACAGATTGGTGTAATGGTGTCATGGACCGCCTGGTTTTGTATCCTTGTGTATTCTTCAACGGCCAAGTCCCACAACATTAACCATAATAATAAAGTAATCGCAGTAAGGAACCTTAACTTGGCACGTCTTTGTCTTGATTTCATTACTTTTAGAGATAATCAAGCAGCTCCATCGAGACTTGGCTAGATTTTTTACAGAATGTTTTGTGGGATTTAATATTACGTTAACTATCTTTTTCAAGTACTTGTTGAGAGTGTATGGGCATTTAGTATAAGGCTAACCTTTGTTCATTAACCTATTTATAAAATAGAAATTCATATTCTTCAGTGATTATATAAGGCTTGGACAGACAAAACTAAAATGGAATTTTCTATTTGAATAATTATAGGCAGAGATGGAATCTAGTACTCATCCCGTTTCCATTCACAAAGGGCCTCGCTCCTTTGACCATTTCCCGCAGCTTCTCAGTTCTGTCTTATCTGATTACATTATCTTTAATTAGTGGGCTTTGATAACCTGAGCAGTGTCAAACCAGTTAAATATTAATCCATAACTGCCGCACTTTTAATGTTGTATATAACGGACACAATAGTGAGGTGAATAAAAACATATTCCCCTTCAAAGTAAGTTACTTTGAACTAGTTCTTTACTACATCGTCAGACCTTGCCATGAAGAATTTGTGACATATATAATTTATTCAAGAAACAAGTTTATTAGTTTTTCCAGTTATAATTAAATCCTCCGTCAATAAATTGTTAATAGTTTGTATATTTATTTCTTTTGCTGACTTTGCTTGTAACTTTTATAATTATTATATAAAAACATGACACTGGCCGTCCTACACAGCGTGGCTATGCTGAATTTGGGTCGATACACGCCAAGCGGGTACAATGCAGATTGGTAAGTGCTGATCACTATCATCCTCATAATCGGTCTTCCCAAGCACGTAGGGTCACCCACCTTATAATCCATCATTGCCATATTGCTTGACTTAGCTAAAACTTTTTGAAGTAACTAAAATTCCTTTGTCTCAAAATCATCAAAGAATATAGTCGTCAATATTCTGTCAAAATTATATAGAAGCAGTGCAAGGTAGTTAAATCCCTTCGCAAATATTTTATACTAGTGTTTCCTCGCGATATTACTCACGGCGTAAGATATTCTCCCGCAATAAAACATAACCTTAAATCACGGTACAGCGCCGACGGAAAACATTACTTTAGTTTTCCTTTTAAAAAATGTTTTTCCGAAAATAAATAGGCCTAAGTTTTTCCTTATGACATTAGCTATGTGCCAAACAAGTCCCGTCCGAATCTGTCCAGTCAAAGATTACTTGGAACAAATTGCGTTTCAGAGATTACCCACAACAACACAGACATACGGACATACAGACAGAACTTTATAAATGTCATTTTATATATCCACCGTATATACGTTCATAGGCATGTAGTAAAAAATGGTTATTTCAATATTACAAACAGACACTCTAATTTTATTTATATGTAAAAGAAGATTTCTCCAAAGATGCGGAGTAAACACTCAAAACTCCAAATGGTTTTAAATCCGTAAAAAGTCCGCCTGAAGAGGCTTACCGAAGTCCTGTAGGATAAACTGCCGGGATTCGTCCACTGACGGCTACTATTTATAAAGATTATAGACCCACGTCTCAGCACATATTGACTTAGCTGAGAATAACGCGGGGAAACCGTAAAATAAAATTAAGACTCTCTTTGATAAATGTTTGAATTTAGGAGCAAAATTGTTGAATGTTTTTCTATTGGTGGATTGTTTTGGGTGTAATAGGTATATGGAATATTTTTAGCCTCAAGTCACTGTCACTACTAATCGCTAGTGTACAAACACGTTTTAGTCTAATCGTGTTCTAGATCGACACTAAACGAACCATTTGGTGTAGCGGTTGAGACGTCGGCTGCTACACCAAGGGTTTACAAATGTATTTACAAAAAAAAATATAAGTTTGTTTATCCGTTATTTAGTACCCATAATACAAGCTTCACGCTTAACTTGGGGGCGTATGTCAGTGGATATTTATTATTTATTGAACTCAACTTTGATCTTTACTTAATTTTAGTAAGAATGGAACAACGCTATATACGATAAATAGCGGCATCCTTTTCTAACTCTATTTAAGTAAATATCAATGCTTGAGTCTCGTTCTAGAATACGTGTTTTAGATTCCAGACGCTTTACAATATTTCAACTTTATTTATTAATAAGGTAGAAAAAAAAAAATTTAGAGCGTCGGTGGCTCTGTGGTGTGGACTGTCGCCTTCCTACCGGGAGGGCTGAGGTTCAAATCCCGACACGTACCAATGTGTTTTCGAATTTTCGAAATTATATGTACGCTATCCGACGCTCTTACGGTGAAGGAAAACATCGTGAGGAAACCTTCATGCACGCCTGCGAAGAGATTCCAAGGTTGTGTGTGAAGTCGTCCAATCCGCACTGGGCCCGCGTGGACGACCAAGGCCTAATCACCCTATATGGGTAGGCTCGTGCCCCTCGGTGGGGACGTTTAATGAGCTGATGATGATGATGAAGGTAGAAATTTAATATTAAGAACCAAAAGGACTTAAACTCTTTCATAACGTCATAGCAGATGATAGACCCGGTAATGAGTCGTCTAGGTAGTTATTCCCGCAGGCTTCTGTGTTTTGGAACTACAGTTCTAGTTAGTCCTAAATATAAAATGTTTTGTGTATGTATGTGTTGGTTACCTAACATACTGTTATATTATTGTGATAAAAGAATAAATTATTAATAAATTGAATAGTTATTTTAAGAAACCTAACATCTATGGACTCCGGTAACGGGCACAGGATAGTATTAACGGAAAATAATAACTTTATTATGACATTAAGTGGATAGGACGATCAGTACGCAAACGTCGTGGTAAGTGATACGCCTGACCATGACATATGCAGTGTTGAAGGAAGTTATTAACAGTAGGTAGTCAATATATTCCGTCAACACTACCCTTGACGACAGATGTTAGGTCTTATACCCGGTATTTCTACTTCCCACCTGTTATTAATTTCCTTTGACACTTCATCACAATAAGATATTTATTATAAAAATATCTTATTGAAGCATTAAAGTCCCCCTCTGTCTCATTGTGCTGTGCCCGACAGGGTCCATATTGATATAAACATATGAAAAGCAATAAAGAATTGAATTGAATTGAATCTGTCATGGTCAGATGTAATACTTATCATTAGTTGAACACATAATGTAGTAAAAAAAACTTGAATGAACCAGATCAGTGAGTTTATTATATAGCTATCTCCGGACGAAGTACACCTACAAACAGTATGTTTAACAGGCCGTGTATGTACCGGTTAACAAGGGTAAATATGCGAAAACAACTAAGCGACGGGTTTAATGTCTCGTTAATTACATTGTAGGGATTTGGCTGAAGGCTTTGTAACTAAAACACCGTGCTATACGAGTATGTATACGGTAGATTACGAGATTTGCTTTGCAATTATGTAGATACTATAAGCGGACTTGCGTATTTATGCACATATATGCATTTTTAAAGACAATATAGTAACATATTAACGTAGTTGTGCAGACTTAAACAACATATAGCTCTTAAAAAATAATCATTATGGTAAGAACTTTTAAGGTTCATCTGTCACATTATCTTCGGTAACATTCGACAAAAGAAATTAACGCTAATTTCAGAACTTTCACGGAGGTTTGTCGTATGACTTTAGTTACTGTGAATATTCATGGTATTTTAATCACAACATTTCGCATCTTTCCTTTATCAATAGCAGTACCTATCAAAATACAATATTTGATTTATCACACTCATGTCGAGGGCTGTAAATTTTCTATCATCATCATCAGCTCATCAAACGTCCGCACCGAGGAGCACGAGCCTACCCGTATAGGGTGGTTAGGCCATAGTCGTCCACGTGGGCCCAGTGCGGGTTGGACGACTTCACGCACAACCTTTGAATCTCTTCGTAGGCGTGCGCAGGTTTTCTCATGATGTTTTCCTTAACTGTTAGAGCGTCGGATAACGTACATATAATTTCGAAAATTCGAAATCACGTGGCAGGATTTGAACCTCAGCCCTCCCGGTAACAGGCCAACAGACGACACCATTGAGCCACCGACGCTCTTTTTATTTTCAATACCTACCATATACCAGGTTATACCAGGTTATTACTCGGGCGGTGGTGCAAAAGTTGTATCGTTATTCATTTATGAAAACACACCTAACTCCTACACAAGCAAAGCGGATGGCAAAAGCTAGTGAAACAAACAAATTATGTGCGAACTTTTGGAAAACAACAAGTCAAAACATCGCTTAAACATAATATATATTTTATCATCATCATCATTACAGCCTAATTATGTCCACTGCTGAACGAAGGTCTCCCCTAATGATTTCCACGCGGACCGATCCCTTGCAGTTCACATCCATCTGCTACCCGCCACCTTAACCAGATTATCCGTCCATCTGCGCTTACGCTTGCTTCCGTTACGTGGACGCCACTCGAGAAGCTTTCCGTCCCATCGGCCATCGGTTCTACGCACTATGTGCCCTGCCCACTGCCACTTCAACTTGCTCATCCTCTGGGCTATGTCGGTCACCCTAGTTCTCCTACGGATATCCTCGTTTCGGATTTTATCGCGTAGGCAGACACCTAACATAGCCCTCTCCATAGCACGCTGAGCAACCTTGAGTCTATTAAGAGGCCCTTAGTGAGCGACCAAGTTTCGCTTCCGTATGTCATAACTGGCAACACACACTGGTCAAAGACCTTCGTCTTGAGACACTGAGGTATTTTGGACGAAAAGATCTGCCTTAACTTCCCGAACGCTGCCCATCCTAATTGGATTCGACGAGAAACCTCCTTCTCGAAGTTGGACCTACCCACTTGGACTACCTGTCCCAGGTACACATATTCGTCTACAACTTCGAGGACAGAACTTCCAACTGATATCGGTATAGGTACTACATGGGCATTAGACATGACTTTCGTCTTGTCCATGTTCATTTTAAGACCCACCTGTTGAGAAGCTCTGCCTAGGGTTTCGAGCATAGTGCTTAAATCCTCCATGGATTCTGCCATGACTACTATATCATCGGCAAATCGAAGATGAGTGATGTACTCGCCATTAACGTTGATGCCAAGTCCTTTTCAATATATCTAATGAAATAAGTGGATGAAATACAAACAAAAATGGCTGAGCTTGTTATGAAATTTTATTAGCGTTGCATGTATAGATATTCGATTGGTTGTTCAATATTGAAATTTCATATTATACGAACACGCTTTGTAAGCAAATTGTTAATGAGGTAATGAGAGCGTATTTATTCAGTATAGGTAAATAATATATATTCAGTATAGGTAAATAATGCTCAGCTTAATTAAGTATATTAATGTTCTTAATATACTTAATTAAGCTGAGTTTCTAGGCCTCTACAAATTTACTTGATATTACGCCACGATATCCGGCAACTTTCCGGTATCTGGCCTAACCGGCCGCCAAAATAGTATCCGGCCGGATCATAATTAAGTTTCAGTTTTAAAATATTTACTACTACTGTTATGAATTTCCTTCAACACTGCTCCTGTCATGATCAGGCGTATCACTTACCATGAGGAAGGCGCACTCACCGTCCTGTTCAAATCAATCTCGAAATGTCTGTCATGAGTTTTGCGAGATGCAGCTGACTCTGTCTCCTCTCTTCTTTTTAGCCAGTATTGAAGATGAACTGCTACTAGCAGACTCTGCACAAAAAAATTTCAAATATTCCAAAACTAAAGAAATTTTAATATGAATTTTAGTAAGATCTGCGCGTGCTCATGCGCTTGTTAACAAATTCACGTTATAAACCAGTTTTTGTTTTCAAAGATAAAATCCAAGAACTGCTCTTGAAAATCCGATTTTAAAATAACGGTTTCATGAGTGAAACCAAAAAAAGGTTTAGCGGCAATTTCATGATAAGAGTTTGGAAATTTTGACCGGTTTCCGAGCCCTGCTACTCGTTAGCATATGTGATAAATCAATTTCCTTTCGTAAGATTCTGTCTCATTCAATTGCTTTTTTGCTACTGAAAATGGCTAAGTTTCGCCATATATCCGGCGGTCAGATATCCGACTATCCGGCCACGCGGTCGGTCGAATATCCGGTATCCGACCAAACTGCTATCCGTTTCATCTCTACTGAAGACTAGAACTTGAAGCTTCGCAATTTTTTAAGCCAATCCAATAGCACATAGCTGTTATGGACTGTAATACTAAAACAAATGCACTATAATAAGGTTTACTCTAAAGTGATATAGGGTTAGATCGGTAGTATAATCACTTGACACTGTTCACATCTTTACCTCAAAAATATCCACAATGTTTCAAAAATTCCTTTTTTAATTAGGATACAACTCTTTTATTTGCCTAACATAAGCATTTGTTGTCGGCATGACAACCATGACGACCATCCCGTTTACCTTGTGTCATAAAAAACATAATATCATATTTTTTCAAAATATATATATAGATTTGTGTAGTATATACGTATGTATACGTACGTACTATACAAATCGACACCAGACCCGATTTATACTTGCGTATGTATCAAGGTATAGAACCTGAAGCGTTTAGTGTACACTTCCCAACCAAAACATTTTTCGTTTAAAACAGTTTAGTCTTCGCATAAAATACAGGTATGACATTAAGCACAATTGAATTATTCGAAAACCGCGAATAAGACCATAGTACATTTCTTAGTGTAGTATTTGATCAATATATAGTAGAGAGAAACAGGTATTACAATGCTCTCCTAAAACCTTGATGTCGCTAGTTTTTTTATGTAATAAATGTACAAGGACGGTCAAGACGCTCACCTGATGGTAAGTGATACGCCTGACCATGACAGAGCGGCATTGATTGATACCAATAACTGATAGACAGTTATTATTTTCCGTCAATGCCGCTCTGCGCCCGACACCAGAGACAACAGATGTTAGGTCTCATATACCCGATAATTTTACTAGCTACAGTGCCCTCATCTCGAAACACAAGAGTGAATAGGCTGTTTCTAGGCAGGCATGATCCATCCTAGTCCGCATCATCACTTACCATCAGGTGAGATGGCGGTCAAGTGTCTGCCTATAGATGATAAAAAAAAACACAAAAGTGCTTCATAACACTCCTGATTCACGAGACGACATCTGGCACTGCGGTGGTATCTACTTCAATGACTCAGTATCGAGTCTACCACCTAGTAAGTAGCAGTAATTATTTCATTATCCCTTTTGTATTTACGTATAAAATATGTACTCTTACAGGAGTACTGAGCAATAGCAAAACTGTTACGTTGCTTGAAGACTGCATCAATGCTAGATTTGCGCCCTCCATATTCCACATGTCCATGGCTTCGGATGTCAGCAAATGGCGAAAAGGCATTTTCCTGCAGCGGGATGAAAGTCGTGGCCGGCGGTCGGACACACAGGATTGCGGTTAGGTCATTCTGAAATGGCCTTTAGGGGCGTTGTTTGCATGCAAATCTAGGCTTTAAATCACACGAATTGCTTTTAACTCGCGCGCTTATCCTTTGCTTGCACCAAATTAGGACTAGCTCGTTTTCGGATTTTATAAACCTTATGATGTTCATTGCATACATTAAAAACATTTTATACTGCAAAACTCTGCGGGCTGTTGGGCCGCGGGTATTTTCTATGTATAATATGTATGTATTTATAAAAATAGTATATAAGTATGTTTATCCGTTGTTTATTACCCATACTAGAGGCTACGTTACGCTACGGTAAACTTGGGGCTAAATGGCGCTATGTAAATATCAGTGGATATTTATTTATAAACATTAAATTGCACTTGCTTTATGGTCTGAATTTACATTACCCGAAAGGGTTCATATTGATACAATCATTTGGATTCAAACCAATGTATGTAAAAGCAATACACTTGAATTGAATATATAAAATTGAATTGAACCTTGTAATGAGATTAGTTTTTTCAATAATGCAAAGCAATCACTTGTCCGTGCAAGTCTGGATCGCTCACCGAGGACACCGTACAAATAGTGCTGGAATTAACTCATGAATAACTTATGAAATCCATCTTTAAAACCTCTATATAGCTTAAGAGTTTAGTTCGCGAGTAAAAGTTTCAAATTTGATGTAAGTATTTACCTTTTAACAGTTTAAAGGTTAAACCGACCCTTTTTACTAACGTAAAGGCTTACATACTTTTCTTGCCATCAATAAAGTTGCCGTTTTGCTGTATTGTTAACTACTGGGTACGGAAGTCAGAATGTAAACAACCGCTACGTTGGAACTCGTTTATTCGACTAGCACAGCAGCCGTTATATAAAACCTTATAACTACACTACATATATAACTATAAACTACATTCTTAGATACCCAACAATCCTCCACCATAATTTAGAAATATTTTATAATCTACTACTTATTTGGTTAAAAAAGCTAGTCAGGGTCAATACCAGTGTCCTATTGGTCTCTTCAACCTATAGCAGTCCACTGCTGGACATAGGTCTCCCTCATATCCCGATCCTCCGCTTTTCTCATCTGGTCACCACCAGCGACCTTTGGCAAGTCTTCGGTCTATCGATCCGGAGGGCGTCCTACGCTACTCTTGTCAAGACGCAGTCTCCACTCCAGAACTCGTCTGCGACCATCGGTTCGGCCATCGCTTCTGCCAAATTAAGTTACCTAGATCTGCAGGATCTGCCTTTAAAAAAAATTGTATTACTACTTCTTAACACTTCAATTGTAAAAATTAATTTTGAAATAATATTAATATATTTATTTCCAAAAAACAAAGCAAGTTCCATATTGCATTTCAGGCTTGTACATATGAAGTAATTTTATAAAGAAAATAACAAATGTAATTATTAATTACAAAAATTGTAATGTATAATAAAATTGGAACTTTAAGGACCGATTCTTTTGCAGCAGCCACGCACTTGGCTTTCGCCTGAAACGCAGGAACCCTATACAATTACATAATTGTATTAACAATAGCTGGCTCGGCAAACAAACAAATCTATTTAAGGGAGCAGTTAGATGGAGAGTGGAGAAAGATATATCTATAAAATTAAAATAAAAAATAAAAATGAACACTAAGGTAATATATGTCAGTCTGTATGTGTGTGTGTGGGTATGGGAGAGTGTGTGTGAAAGGTAAGTGTGATGGGCAGATTTGTGACTTACTAATAAACAGTCATAAGTACCTATATTTCAAATGTACATACATCATCTAATACACAGAAATACGGATGTATTTTGTATGCGTGCATATGCATTTGGATAGATTGAGCACTAAAGGTAAATGCAATAATGAAAAGTATTTTCAGATAATTTAATGCCGCTGAAAAAGTGTTAGCGCTAGACTTAACCGACAAACAGTTAAAGCATTTTTCATAAAACACCTTTGTGAAATGCATAATTCAAATACACAATTGTTGTTCAAACAAGCCTAATGTGGGGGTAAACAGGAGAGCTGCGGTCGCTACACGGACGTCTGCGGTTGACTCGGACTGTGAACATAATGTATTACTGAAATTTTGGATTTCCAACTTGTCACAGAGGTTTAATAAAATGTTACATTTGCGATTTTAACAATTTCATGGATCTCATAGAGGAGGCCATTTTTATGCATATTAGGCTACAAAGACGACGATAGTAAGGATAAATACTTTTTGTGTATAAATGCACATTTTCAAATTTTAATATTTCATCGAACTCGATACCTTCGGTTTTTGTTGTTTCCTTCAAGACTACATCTGCAAGTGATGCACTTACCAGCAGGTGAGTAGGTAGTATTTTTTTTAATTTTTTGTCTTCTATAGGCAGACATTTGGTCGCCATCTCACCTAAGTGACGATGCGGCCGAGGTTGGATCATGCCTGCCTAGAAACAGCTATTCACTCTTGCCTTGAAGACGGCCAGGTTGTAATGATCGGGAACACATAAGGAGGCAAAGAGATCCATTGCTTTTTGGTGTACATTAAAAACGAGATACCATAGCGGGCTGTGCGGATGTGTGGAATGTCTACCACGTAAGGATGGAACGCTCGCCTTCGTCTTGTTCAATACATAACAAAAACAAAACTAAAGTAAGAGACTATCTTGGTTACGTTGCTTACCAGGCCACTTGTAATATTTTTCAACACTGAGTTTGGAAAATTATGTTAGTTTCGAAAATAATTCCTAATAAAATTTTCATAGCTCATTGGAATTCCACAAAGTTGCTGAGGGGTGATTTAATAACTAATTCTAGTGAAAAATTTTAAACGCCTCCTCAACACCGTATAAATTAACTAAATGGATAAACTTGTCATTTTTATTAGAAATTTCACCGACCCAATCAAATCTCTGGTACGGTAAAGTTAGAATATCTTGTAATAGAATGGTTTTAAGTTCGAGAAATATATTTTTGTACGGTACTTTTGTATTGAATGTATCTATTTCGAGTGTTAGGTTTATTTTTTGTTTTTATATTATTTCCTATAACTCTTATAAAATTACTTCAATAGTCAAATTAAGGTATCTAATATTGCCTAGAAATGCTTTAGGCAGCGGTATTTATTATTGCCATTATAGAACAATTTTCAGGGAATGTACACGCCACCTGGGGCACATAACAGGTAAAGACTACACAAATTGTGCTAAAAAATCGGTGCAGATCGATTTGATGAACTGAATGTGAATAATATGCAAACCTGTTTCTTTGATTTCCTCTGAGTTTTCTAAGCAAAATATACATGTGGTACTGATTTATAATTCAAGCGGTATCGACATGTATGATTTCACGAAATGAAGTGTCAATATTATTTCCTCAGTTCTTATTTATAATAATTATCATTTTAATAACATTGGAACCACCATTCTTTTGTAAGAAGAAATATTAATATCAGCAGCTGTGGATAACAATAAGACGTAAATAGCTGGCCATAAAATTCTTCATTTAGTTACACAGCCACAGTCACGCAATATGTTTGCCCCCAACGACGCAGCCGTCGACATACATAAACAAATCAATTAGAGCCATCAACATTACCAATACTTACAAGGAGAAATTAATTTCACCGTGCGTGTTTAAACGGCCTACTTTCTATAAGGTTGTACCTACTGTAATGGAAAAAGTTAGCAAGCTAGCCATCAGCTATTTTGTTTGGTTTTTCTTCTCCTTAGAGGATACGGGTATCGAGTTGATAACTCCTTCCCCGGTCTCCTCAACGAGTTTCGGCTCGTTGGTGATTTGGCTGTATGGAATGCAGGGCCATCCTCAGCGCGGTCTAACCCACCGGGTGAGACCCATGGGAGAGACCCAGCGAGTGACCTGCGCGACTGAGGTGGCGTGTGCTGCACTGGATGATCTATATATCGTTCGTCCGACTGAAACCGTCCTACGAGCATGAAATGTGAAATCTAGGAGTTGGGACATTATGCGTGACAGAGCCATCAGCTGACATATATATTGTATGACAATTAAGAAAAAAAAAAATTATATTTAAATATATATATAATATATCAAATGCTAAACCACAACCATACCTATGTCTAGTAATCTGAAGCAGGGAGATTATTTAGTGGTTTACGCTCTATAAAGGCAAGGTAACACACAATGAACACACAGGCATTGATGAACACTGCTATACCTTATTTCATTATTCAAGAGGCTTCTCCCATTCCGATATCCGGAGGCAAAGATAACATCCCCGGAACACGTTGTATTTTTAATAAGGAATAGTATTATTGTGTCGTATTTATTAAAATGTATAGATAGTTTACAGTAGAGATATCACGAAGTGGTCGTACCTTTTTATAATAATTCTATTGTGAGCCTTTTTTGTATCGAAGTGATAATGAAGTTTGAATTTTAATATTATTTAGTAAACAAAATGCAACAGTACAATAATAAGAAGAAGAGTAATGCAAACTATGTTTATTTACAAACGTTTAATACCTGTCATGCAAAAATAATTGAAATATACAAAGATTGAATCTGTCCTTATACATGCATTAACACTTAGTCATTATATTTAAAAAACTTGGAATTTCAAAAATACCGAGTGCAGTTTCACAAAATATTTAGTCAAAGCGAGCTTGTGCATGTATTTTCTAAAACCTTTTGCGCTCGCTGCTTGTTATTTTGACTGAACCACTTTGTTTCCCTCGCCAATTTGCCTTGGAATTTGATATTTTTAACTAGTAGCCTCGGATGAAAGTTCTGGCTGCTACAATCCTTTAAGTTGAATTTATGTCAACAAATGTCTTCTTTAGGAAAGAATTGGCTTGTTTTATGACCATTAACAAGTATAGACATTTCACGTGTCCTCTTAATCCATAATGTATGTATTGCAGTGAGCACTGATAAATTTGTTGTTAAACTTATAAGTTGATTTCTACGAAACTAATAAGGCATGCAAACCTTGTCTGTGCCATTATTTATCACTTCACGCTATAGAAAACTCTATTTGCATTTTAATACAGTAATTAGAATATGAGTTCCTTTTTTTTTCAAAATTGATTTTATTTATAATTGTCATTATTAATGCTCGCCAACATTTAAGCAACACTATGACAACTAAAGTAAACATATGATAATACAAAAAAAGAGTATGCTAAACAATAAAAGCCTAACACAGCATGCAAAATAAATCCTCAACAATAATTAACAATAAAAACTATGTAAACACAAATTTTTCTGTATTCCGCCAATCTCGGAGTAAAGAACTCTCTGAGTCGTCTAGGAGGATACCACCGCAGTGCCAGATATCATCCCGTCAATTAAGAGTGCTATGCAATTTTGTATTTTAGGATGAGGAGTACCCTCAGGTAGCTAGTGAAATTACCGGATATAAGAGACCTAACATCTGTTGTCTCGGGTGTCAGGCGCAGTGCGGCAATGATGGAGAATAATAACTGTTTATCAATTGTTGGTCTCCTTCAATGCCGCTCTATCATGGTCAGGCATATAACCTACCATCAGGTAATATTTTTTCTTTCTTGTCCACTTGTTTACTTCGTAAAATAAAAATAAATAAAAATGGCTGTTATTTACTTCTCACTTACGTTAGGATTGATGTGATGTTTAATGTTAACAATCTAACTCAAGAAAGTTAAAGCAAGTTGGGCAATAAACATAAGAGTAATCAAGTTTTGTAACGTATGGCATTTATGAATACATAACGAGGTTTGATTGCACAAGTTCTCAGTATTTCATAGGAAAGGGTCGGTTAAGTAAAGTTGTGGAACTTAAAGGCGTCCTTTGACTTTCGTAATATACTTAACAAAAGCAATATTGTTACATGTTCAAAGTAATATTTAATCTAACATTACTTAGATTAAATATGAATACTTTGGACCGACTACTTGCGAAAGGTCGCTGGTGGAGGCTGGATGAGAAAAGCGGAGGACCGAAATATCTGGCGCAAAATGGGGGAGACCTATGTCCAGCAGTGGACTGCGATAGGTTGAATAGACTGTGGTATATACATAGATATAAGCGTAGCGCGCTTATTCTAAATCTATGGTTGTACACATTTTTATTTTAAATAATTTAAGTCGTGCTCATTGGAAGTAAAAAGTTAAGGGTGGTGCCATAATGCTTATTATTGCATAAGGTATAATTTATTAACATTTAACAACGCATTACCCTGATGTAAAGAAATTATTTTCTTTTAAATAAAGCAAGCATAGAAAATCTAATTACAATAAAATTAAATAGAACATTAAAAGCATATACTTAAAAGTTGATAAATTTCTACTGTTGCTGAATGGTTCAATTACAGTTAGTTACTTTAAAAGCCTTAATATTGGAATAAATTGCATAATTGCTACAAAACTGAGCTATAGGTGGCTTACTATCATGTAGTCTCAAATAACATTCAGAAAAGACTCGTTATTATGGAGCAAAATACAGTGAATATTCCTTATAATTTATTAAGGTTAATCCATTAAGCCTTATTAATTATAAACAAACAATGGCTGTACATATTTCTTGTAAACCTTTATTGAACATCTGAAAACAAAAGTGCTAATGAGCCATTGTTTCGTTGTTAAGTCCTTCTAATTATAATTTTTAGCTTATTAAGAACACAAAATGATATATAGTAGCATCAGTCTCTTCGACCTGCAGTACATGTGTACTGGTTGAGATGTCGGCCACAACACCAAGGGTTCCGGGTTTTGATCTCCAGGCAGTACAAATATTTGCGTGCATGTGTTTTCTATGTATGATATATTATGCGTGTATTTATAAAAAAATGTTTATAAGTATGTGTATCCGTTGTTTAGTACCCATATTACAGGCTTGGGACTTGATGACGCTGTGTGAATCTCAGTGGATGTATTTTTTATTATACATAATGACGTCTTCGTGCTATGTGTCAGAACCTTAATCTTACCTCTTTGTGTGTGGGAGAGCTTCTGCACGAATGGGTCGATTTGACCTGAGTGACACCAACGGCTAACGTCTTACGCATTTTAACGCCATAATCATTGCGATAGTTTTAATACGTTAAAACTGTGTTAAGTGGTGAATGTAACGCTCACTGTCGCAATAATTAATGGCATTTCCCCTTAGTGTGGCCCCAGCATAACGTGATCATTTTTAATCGTTTTAACTACTAGTTTGTATCGCCTTGAGTGGTGGATACACTTGAACTTCACGCCCACTGTCGCGATAATTAATGGCATTTCCCGTCAGTGTGACCTCAGTATCACAGCAAGCCGACCGACGTGAAACAACGTTTTGAGGTGGTTTTGGTTTCGCCGAGTGAATTTACCGAAGGTCTATAATTCCCCCTTACCCCTACCTTTAAGACCTTATCCCGCTATTTGTCTGAACGTGTCAGCCTTTATAGGCTCACTGCGGGGCACAAACCGCGTCGCACAACATAGCCATGGGGAGATTAGGCCGTTACCCACCACTCGGGATCAATACGGATTCATGGGTGTTAACAACTGCCATCCTAAGATTATTGTAAATTTGACGACCCATTTGTAGCAGTTGAGACGTCGGCTGCTACACCAAGGGTTCCGGGTTCGATTTCCGGGCAGTACAAACATTTGTGTGCGTTCATGCACACAAATGTTTGTACTGCAACACCTTGACCATTACAAACAGTTCATGTCTGTTTGTAATGGTCAAGGTGTTTTCTATGTATAGTATTTACAAAAAAAAAATATATATGTATGTTTATCCGTTGTTTAGTACCATAATACGGGCTTCACACTGAACTTGAGACTAGATGTGTGAATGTCCGTGGATATTTATTTATTTATAGTCGGGACTGACTAGTTAAGCCTGCCCTCCGAAGCAATGTGCTAACCAAACTGGGAAAAATCGTACAAAGTGACGTTGCCTCGCGGGATTCGAAAACACGACACGAACTCCGGATTCAGCCGAATTCTGTGACAACTACGCCACGGAGGCAAAACCAATTTTTTTTATAATGCGTACAAACCAAATTTTTTTGGTATATAATGCGTTTTTTTTTATCTTCTATAGGCAGACATTTGACCGCCATCTCACCTGATGGTAAGTGATGATGCGGCCGAGGATGGATTATGCCTGCCTAGAAACAGCCTTGTCTTAAAGACGGCCAGGTTGTAATGATCGGGGAACACATAAGGAGGCAAAGAGTTCCATTCCTTTGCGGTACGCATTAAGAACGATGCACCATAGTGGACTATGCGGATGTGTGGAATGTCTATCACGTAAGGATGGAACGCTCGCCTCCGTCTTGTATCCCGATAGTGAAAAGGTGGTGGAATTAACTAGTTGATTCCACCGCACACTCACCGAAATGTAGCCTGCAAAAAAAACCGACAGCCGTGCAACTCTACGACGATTCTCGACTTTGCAGCTTAGCGTCAGTCAGAGTAGGTCGTCAATGAGCCGCTCAGCACGCCTCTCAATCGCATCTGAAGCAGCCAG
Source organism: Leucinodes orbonalis (assembly GCA_019425675.1). Classification (NCBI taxonomy): domain Eukaryota; kingdom Metazoa; phylum Arthropoda; class Insecta; order Lepidoptera; family Crambidae; genus Leucinodes; species Leucinodes orbonalis. Next base: position 55,132 of record PQWD01004521.1, read on the forward strand.
TTGGTATTTGTCTGATCCATCCCATAGGTGGTAGCAGTATTCCATACAAGTACGGACTTGGGCTTGATATAATGATAAAAGCTGGCCTGGGGTGAAATACCGCCTGACCTTGGAAGGAATCCCAAGTTTTTTCTGACAATTTAGGCATTTGTCAGGTACGCGTTATCCCCGGCCTTTACAGACCTTTCTCGTATCAGATTATTTTATATGACTACGTATTTGTTTAGGCCCAGTGATGAGGATACGACGGGGTACGAGATTAATGAGAACGATACTTATGGAGGTTTACAATTAAATTAGGATTTGATTGTGATCAGAAGGGTTTTTGAGCTTAATTCCTGAGGGTACAGGGTAGAAATTGGGTTGTTTAACCACGCCAGGGTTTGCAACGCTGTAATCAACTTTGAAATAGATTTTTAGTGAGTCCGCAATGATTATGCGAAATATGGTCGAAGAACGATTTGTCGAATGAGTTATTTACTGTTGCAAATATTGCTTGATTAATCGTAAAAGCGAAAAGGTTTTTTTTAGAAGAAGAAGTATTAACGGTCGTAGAACGATTGGCCTATATATATTATATATTTATATGCACTTTATTTAATACGAGTTTTGCTAAACTGGAAAACCTTATGACGTACACAAATAGTTTGGATGTTTAATGCGCGATTGAGTCGTTTATCACTTTCACTTTTATATGTTCGATCATTATTATATAATATGAGCGAAATTAAACTAAATATATGAAATAAAGATCGTATTTATTTTTATTTTATTTAATTATTAGGACAACCAACAAGGTAAATACTGGTACAAGCAAAAAGAAATTAGAGACACCTTACTTATAGGTTGCGAAGACATGCAATGTGGACTATAGTGCTAAAAATAAGCAATTATTAATATATAAAAAAAAGAACAAATCTTTAACTCAAACCCGTTAAATTTATTAGTCTAGTTTACTAGTACAATATAACGATAGAAAACAACGAAATACCTCAAAGTAGATTTCGAAATACATAAATCACTATTGGAACACTGCTTCTCGGAAGTTTCCTAGACAAGAAAATGTAAATAAATTGCCAACAACACGGACACCCTGTTCTCACAAGGCATTAGGGTTCAAAATGCAAGGAAACCTGCGCTGGTAAGTTTAGGGTTGACAATTATGGGTATAAATTATAAAAACATTTAAGCAACAACACGGAAGAAAATATCCACTAATCAGTCGAAGTCAAAATCCATTATTATTATTATGGCTCACAAAAGATGTTTATTATTACAAAGAGGTTCTATGTTTTTATGAAATTCCCGATACCTCTATAGGAAACATTTGGGTGCGCGTCAAGCACCATGACATAGACGTACTTAATGGTTTGATGTACTAGCTTGTAACCTCAAAGTTAACGTCAAAACCCATTTATTAAATTTAGGCTTAGATTTAATAGTTATAGTATAACCCACAGTCGGACTTAAGGAAGACAGACCCACTATTAAGTCGGTAGGTTCGACATAACTTTTGATCCTTCCCCAAAATAGACAGTATGTAAGGCAGGATTTTTCTCTTCAACTCAAGGCAAAATGGCAGTTGAGGTTAAGGTACTAATTCAATGCAAACGACCTGCCTAATTCAATACAATTTTTGGATACAATTTTAATAATTTTTGTCTCTCCCGCCAACGGCAACGCCAACGTTTTCCAAAGCTAGGAAAACCGCTACTAAATATCATGCGTATTTGGGTAACGTAACACTTTCAGATTTGAAGAATTTTCTATAAATAAAATTTTGAAATGAATACGTACGTATGTTTTGAGCCAGCTCACTATACGGCTTTTAAGAAACAAGATCATAAAGTATGTTTTATTACTTTACTTGTATATAACGAGTCTACATGGATATCCGGTTGATAGAACTAAAACTGAGTGGTTCCTGGGCTTCGGAGCACAATTTCCGAAAGTAACTGGGACTAACGCTTAGATATTAATAAAACCATAGTATCGAAGATTATATAAATGATAAAAAGTCATAGACTTGGTGATCTCCACGCCTGCACTACTTTTTTTTTTTTGTTATCATATATTTAGATTTATATTACACTTAACTGCTTAATACTTTTGTAGATAATTATATTTTTACTTATACTTAATATGATAAAAATTGTGAATATTATTTGCTTTATATAATTGTTTTTATAACAAATGATATAATTCTGTACATAACACTTTTTTTTTCAAGAGTAACTACCGAGGTTCTTGCTGTACAATTCTCAGTAGACTACCGCCCGAACCAGTGGTAGCTGCATTTGACATTCACAAGTGTTCTGTAAGGACCTAAATTGAATAAACACTTTTCAGTTTCAGATGATGATGATATAGTAGTATTTTATATCAGAATATACTTCAGACAATATATATATATAGTGTCTGAAGACGAAAGTCTTTGACCAGTGTGTGTTGGCGGTTATTACATACGGAAGTGAAACGCGGTCGCTTACTAAGGGCCTCTTAAATAGGCTTAAAGTTGCTCAACGTGCTATGGAAAGGGCTATGTTAGGTGTCTCCCTACGCGATAAGATCCGGAACACGGATATCCGTAGGAGAACTAGAGTGACCGACATAGCCCACAGGATAAGCAAGTTGAAGTGGCAGTGGGCAGGGCACATAGTGCGTAGAACCGATGGCCGATGGGACGGAAAGGTTCTCGAGTGGCGTCCGCGTAACGGAAAACAAAGCGTAGGCCGACCCCCAACCAGATGGTCTGATGATCTGGTTAAGGTGGCAGGTAGCAGATAGATGTCAACTGCAAGGGATCGGTCCGCGTGGAAATCATTAGGGGAGGCCTTCGTTCAGCAGTGGACTTTCTAGGTTGTAATGATGATGATGATGATATGGAATAAAAGTACTGAAATGTTTGACAACCCTGAAAGAACCGCATCGACCGAAAGCAGCATTTTTTGAAGTTATCGAAGTTGGAGATCTGCATTAATTTGGTGGGAGTGGGGATAAGGATCTCTTTAGGCAGTAATGGACGGCGGACTAATTTGATTTGTGTTTGGTGCTCACAGGAATACGACTGTATTTGTTTTACACATATAATTCTTGATGCTATTTCAATTAAAACACAAACTTTGAAGTACATGTTATAATTAATTTACTATAGGTACACGATCTACGAAAGATGACCACTGCGCTGAAGTCATATTTTGGAGGTACAGTGGCGTGAGTGGAAATTCTTAAATTTTGTTTCCGCTCATTCTTAATATTGCATAATTCTATTGTCTTACTATCATTAAAATATTATTTTCCTTGCGCAGAACGCCGCCATTCGTAGGCATCTTTCTGGAATTTCACTATAACAAGTTTTTTATTAACATGACATAGATAGCTTTTGGAAAGTGACCTTATACGAAGCAAGAATCCATTACTTTCATTATGATCAAGCTTTGGTTTACATGGATTCGGCGAAACATGTGTGCCTATTAATCATCACCTCTACAGAACTTATCCATATATCCCTTTATATTCATACTCATAACCCTTCAAGTACCATGATTAAGGAAGAATTAATTTCTTTCTTGATCTCAGTTACTACAGGAATAATGATCTTGACAACTCCAAAAACTTCAGGCGTAAATTGCAAATGAAAACAAAATTAACTTGCAATGTAAATTCAAGACACAATACAGAAAGTTCTAACGAAGTTCATTCATATTCTTTTATCTAGATCTTAATCTTTTACGATATTTCCACCTTTGTACTCGCAGAAACTAATATACAAGCCAAGGTTGGACAATAGAATTTTAAGTTATTCAGTGCCAAATAAATTAAGGAAAGTCTCTGAAAGAATTACAAACTCTTTTTTTTTAAAGTTATTTAACTTCAACTATCGGAGTAGTTCTTAGAAACCTTTGGACAATAAAATCATTTAGGAAAAGTTACAGTAATCTCACCTGATGTCTTTACTTCACTTACTTTACTAGATGTATGTGTATTTAAGAAATCTATGCAGGCTTGGAGATCCCAGCCCAACTCCGAAAAAACAATGAGTGCATTACCAACATCGCAAAGGAACTGAAAAAATAAGCTAATAAAATATGGTAAGATAAGCCGCCCTTAATACGTATAACCATAGCATGTATAACTTTTTTTCTTCTTAACGAGCTAAGCAAATGTTCCCTCTCCAATATCGGATGAAACTGTTCGTAACAGCCTTGCAATAACATTGCCAATAAATCCCTCCGCGTCTTAGAACGGACATTAGAGACGTGATCCTGCTTCGTAAAAACCTCTGGATATCGAAAAGAATGAGAGAATCATGAATATTTATGAAATATAATAATCGTGTGGACGGCAATATTTTTTCAAACTTTTTCCTTTCGTGACATGTCTTTTTACCAATGTAAAAACTGTGTTATGTTCAAATACCTAGCCTATTTCTTAAAGAATGGTATTTTACGAGTTACAAGTAAATTGCTGTAGAATTGTTAACTAAATCCCAGAGTATGTATTTTTAACTTTAACATTAAGAATATGTATAACATATAAAAAAAGTATTGATATCAGAAGAGTGTCATAAAATACAAATTTTTAGAGACACGCAATATAAGCTTTATGTATATCACAGACAAAAGCAATTTAATAGGCAACAATGTGGAATTTTTGTGTCAACAATACTTTAGAAAGTTTCTTTCAAAGTATATAATACGATATTGTCATACTTTGTATTTTTCTTTGTCAAACTATGCAAATAATTTTAAATGTGTATGAAATCAAACACTATCATATAAGCCATAAGCAAATTTTGAATCAGAAATATCCTCTTGATAATAAAGAAACTGGCTACGGCGCCCACCATCACATTCTTAGTCTTTATAGGAAGCTTTTATCCGCAAATCCTTAGTGCTAATGTCATTTGAGAGTATTTACATAGTAGCCATAACGTTTTATTAAAAATGTAGTCAGTAATAAAGACTCCAATTAATTCATCAATCCATGTCACTGGGTCCCTAAATGCTTGAATTAGTTACTACAAAAAATGTTGATCCCTAGGGCCTGCATTAGATCTGTCAATGCTAAATATTTCTAATGGAAAAGGAAAATTTATATGACTATGGTAAGATTAGAAACAAGTTTTAGAACTTAAAAAAACAATAATCGAACGCGTAGTGCGTTTTGTAAACAGGACGTTCATTTATCAAAAAAGGAAAACTTTTCAAAATAAATTCAAAACATGCATATAAATTATCAATTTTGGAACCAGACTTTAATTCATACAATTTAAATTAATGAATGTAATTAACAAACAGTTAACGCTTAAAACAGTATTTTTTTATCCACCACTGTAAATTACCTTCTTATAAGCACAAAGCACGCCACTCGTTCCTGAGTTGTATAAGAGGTTGTTTATTATCTTTTTTCATGTGTCAGTGTAGTATCCCCAAACACGACACAATGAGACATTTGTGTTGCTAATCTTTAACTACGCCCTAAAGAATTATATAGAAGTTAGCAAATGCAAGGAAATTAAACCCTTTTATTTAAGTAGGAGTTCGAACAAAATAAAAAGAAAATAATGTGTTAAGCAAAACTAGAATTATTTCCCATCGGACTTTCATAATTGTCAACGTACTTCAAAAAAGCTTAGTTTCCACGCAGATGACCTTATGCAAAGACTCTCTCGGTTAAATAATGTCAGTAAAAACACAGAACACTTGGCTCGTGGAGCTGAAAGAATAATTTAGTATTCCGATGTAGACGCCCCTGTTAAGACACGAGGCGCTATTAGAATGCAAAGAAGGTATATCCAGAGATTTTTTGAAATAACCCGCTGATGTGATAACTACTGTAAAATATTCTATACGAAGTCTGAATATTAATTTGCTCTTTTCTAGAGCAGACACTAGTAGAATCCCAATGTTTTATAAAAAATAAATTTTAGTGTAAGCAAGCAAAGAAACCTCGAACGGAATTTATTTTGAAATTATTTGATATATAGGCAAATGTCACCCCTAGCTACCAAAATTAGGAATATCAAAATAAAAGTCAGTAAAAAATTCAAAATTTATCTTCATAGTCAACTATATAATTATCTGATACAACTCCTATACAATATAATTAGGAATTAATTTACAACTACGGGTCTCAATGTTACATACATTTTATGATCTTTTTTCCAAATGCTGTATTGAAGAGTATAACTTTGAAATCCTACAGAAATATCGCTGTTCATAGTCTGTTTCAAAAATGAAAACAGAAAAACGAAGTCATCTAGCGCGGTTAGTTATTAGGTATATTCATTACTTACTTACAAACTATTTATTTTCAATACCAATTTTGTTTTAGCTGTAGCATCTCAGTGCATTCCTAATTGCATACTTCTTACATTGAATTATTGCATTTATAAACTAAAATAAACTTAAATAAAAACAGGCATGCCGTTATGAAAGAAAATCTTATAGATTCACGTTTGCATGAGTTCATATGTTCACATTATAAACAAACTTATTTGAAGAAGAAACTACGTTCATATCGAAGGTTAATGATAATCGATTATTCTTAATTATTTATGGTCTGTATATTACGACTAGAGTGAATAAAAAGTCCTTTAACTAGCCTGAGCATATAATTTACAGCAGTTTATAGCTAAAATAGACGTACAAGTGAATCTAATGAAATATTGACACAAGGTATTAATTAACAAACTGATCTTAACATAATATAAAACACGCAACAAGTTCATTTATTCTATCACCAATCTGATTACATTAAACATTTAAATATGTCACAATACACTGTGACTACGACCTTGACCAAATATAGATCATTTGCAGAGTGTTCCTCGATCCCCGCTAGATAGAGCCACTGGTTCTAAATTGT
>PQWD01004522.1:0-24286 GCA_019425675.1 Leucinodes orbonalis
CGAAAATTAATGTATTTTTATTACTAGTTCTAAACCTTTAAATATCTGAAAATCACACGAATTATCACAAAATGTATCAATTTTTATTATTCGCTTCGTCAATTCGAATCGACATCATTTAAATACATTCGGGAGACAGAAGAATTGGCAGTGGGCAAGACCAAGTAGAAAACCTTGACATTAGAGATCAGGCAAAAGAAATGATTCGATCATTACTTATAGGCTAATACTAAGCAATCAAGAAGACTGCCTATCAAGTATTTAGTATCATCTGTCACCTCTTATATACCAGCGATACCGAGAAAGTTATCATAGTGTAGTGTTGCTAACTAGTCACGTAAGTATTTACCAAAAGCATTTATTAATGTTCACCTTTATACACAACTCGTTAGGTTAAAATCATTATACTTGTGTCGATAACTATCATCGAGAATCGGAGGGACCTAGTGAAGTCTCAGAACGTTTGTATCAAAGGATTTTTCTGAAACGGCGATGACTTGATAGTTACGCAAAGCACAGAAATCAAGGCTTGGTTTCGCACTTATAAGTTACGACCAATATTTGATGTGCCCACATATTTATTTAACACTAGCTTACCAGCGGCTTCGCTTGCGTCAAATACGGGAAAACACAGTTCCCCTTTCGTGGTTACGAAAACAGAATATTACAATGCTTAAAATTATATTCTTCGTCTTTCCGTCAATTTTAAGCTTCCTACGTTGAAAACTGCAAAAAGTCCTATGTAGGTTTCACCCCCCATTTAAGGCTTAGAGAGTCAAATTCCGAAAAAAAATGCAATATTTGTTGTTAGTGACAAATAGCTTTCGAAACTGCTCCATACTCCATACAAACTTCCACCCTCCCCCCATTTTAGGGAAGGGCTATAAATAAGTAAATAAAATAATTTATTTGCATTTACAATATTAGGCCTTAATCTAGTGATTTGGAACCTCTATAATAATAATAAGACACAAAGTTGCTCATGTCACTCTGCATTCCTTCAATATATCTTCACTTAGAAATCACGTATATTCGTCTTTCCGTTGTGCCACGAAACATGAACAAACAAACATACTTTTACATCTTTAATATAGATTATCACCAACAACAATATTACCATACATAAGATAATTATTATCTTCGATCAATCTTTGATAAACATGTATTAAATTAGGTCGAGATAATATTGTGGGCTTATTAACTATCTAGGTTATTCAATTAATCTTAATCCAACGCCACATAATAACAATCTATCTATCCTTTGGGATATTGCCTAGGCATGGAAATTCGGCTGTACCTTATTTCAATATATGTATATGCTGTATAATATAATGAGAAAAAACAACCACCATGGCTTTAGTTAAGTAAGTAAAAAGTTCAATAAGCGTAATCTGCATTAGCTCTTTCTACCGACCCTTACTTTTAAGAGACTAAGTTGACCAGAACTGCCTTTGGTCGTTCACGAAGTGAGTTGATAGAAGGCTTAGACTCATAATTTATTACTCTTTTGTAGTTGCTCATTTATATTTACAATATTTTTTTGTGTGTACACAGTGTTCAAAGTGCACAGAATGGTCAGGACGCTACCTGATGGCGAGCGATCCGCCTGACTCTCGGTAATAACATTTTCTCAGCGAAGCACAACGTGTAGCTTCGTTTCGTGCAAGTTTAGTGTAAGGCAGTGGTATGCCTGATAATTATTAACTGCTTTCGTTATAAAGAAGGCTGATGTCGCCTTCTTTCTCAATGTACCAAAGCACGGAAGAGCTTTTTATGAAGCGCCAGAATAACTGCATGGCGGGTTAAGGTAAATAAACTACTATTGACCGAGAGAACTTCAGAAGCGATCATACGAGTATATGATGAAATTGCTGAAAAACTACGACATATCGCCTTCTTACCAAAGCACAACCATCACGACACCATGTATTTTTAATACAACATAAAATGTTTACTTCACTTTCAAGCTTAACGTTCAAATGCAACAGTAAAAGGAATGTTATTTTTAGTTATAAGTGCACTTAGCAAAATATTTTTACTTGTCCAAAATAGCAAAAGTGTGTTGCTTTATCTCTCAAGTAAAATTTGAAGCTTCCTTACTACTAGCAGAGCTTACATTTTGTAATACTTTATAGTGTAACCTATGAAAAACAAATATTGATACTTACACATAAACAACTAAATTGTATACACGTCCAGATTAAGTCTTGTACTAATTAGAGTATAAGAAATGTGTAAAATTTTTGTTCCATTAAATCTATGTAGCATGTGACGTATGATACTCCTACTAATATTAAGTTAAAGTGTGTCTAAAGCGACCAAAGTTATGTATATTTATTTGATATATTATTATATTAAAAATTTCAAATAAACGCTTATTTAAATTTATAGGAACGATGAGGGTTTTTGAAGGTACACATACTCGAAATACAAACTGTGTAATGCAGGACGAAAAATTATTTAGAAAGAACACTTGTAATTATGAATTAATTACACGTCATCATATATTAATGTAATACATTTTCCGAAATAAAAGTTTATTATTATTATTATATAATCTTAACAAAATTATAATCTTTATTTCATTGTAATATTGAATAGGCATTATTGTTCTTCACCAATTCATCAGTAACACTACTGTTCGAGTCTACGAGTAATTCCTCATAGGTATAAAAATCCTACGACTACAGGAAGCGTATTATCCAACTAGGCTGTACCTTACTTAGCGTGATAGGGTCAATTATGTGACTAATGGACCTCTCCTATCTTATTATAGTGATTTCCACTCTGGGGCAATAATATGGGCCTTACTACGAAATCGCGCTATCATTTAGCGCTATTATTTGACTTGCACTAATTTTATTAAAAATTTAAATACATACTTATTATACTGTAACACCTAGGCCAATTCACACAGATATGTTTATGCACACAAACGTTTGTACTGCCCGGGATCAAACCCGGAACCCTTCGTGTAGTAGCGGACGTCTCCACCATTACAACAAAATATAAAAACACTATGACACTAACAACAAACTAAATACCTTAAAAATAAAATATTATAACTAAATAAAATAATTAAAAGAACTCCCCTTAGGTAAAGGGAAACAAATAGGTCGTCAAAAAGGGTGACTTTTTCAAGTGCTTTTATGTTTTTAGATTGTTATTTGCAGATTCAGTACTATATCACATAAATATTTAACACCATTATATAAAATTTATAACGGTCATTTATAATTGAAATAGTAGCTTCAAATGTTTAAAAAAACATTTCCCTGCCATGCCTGGATTGCTCCGCTTGGAAGTCATTAGGTAAGCCCTTTATTTAGCAACGAAGATGATGATGATCACACACATTTGTAAAATTCATCACCCAACGCTTTTGATTATCATTTCCTACATTCATAACGTTACGCTCGTAGATAGGAAAAAAACTATTACGAGGTCTAACGTCTAGCCATGGATCTTGTGCATCTTAAGCTTTTTCCACATTTCAACGCATTATGCGCACGAACCCTTAGTAAAGTGTAGTGTGCATGAGTCGGCGACAGTTTTAATCTGTCACGCTGATTGTTGTAGGCTTGGTACTGAACCGGCTAGCTAGGTATTCACTTAAGTGCCAGATATTGTACCGTGAAATTAGGAGTGTTATGCAGAATTGCACTTTTTTTTCTCTTTTCGTTGGATGTTTCTATATATAATATTGTTACGAGCTGGGGGTTTCAGGATAAATATTGCAACACGAAAATACAAGAATACAGAATTAACACATTTATTAATTAACCACTATAAATTAAACACAACACTTATTACAATTACACTCTCACTAATAAATCAATTCACGCACGCACAATAATCACTCGTTAACTCTTCACACTCTTAAATCACACTCGACGTTCCCTTAGATATCGCTGTATCACCTGCTTCTTCCTTGTAGTCGCAGGTACTTCGCTCTTCGTTCGCTCTTGAGTAGAACATAAGACTCCCGGCGCACCCGTCGGTCCGCCTTATATACCTGTCCGGCCGCTAGCTCGAAGCGTCGACGTCATTCTACATAGTTCGCGAAATATCTAGAACATACTAGATCTTTGCTATTTGACAATTCGCATGTCATACTCTATGGTGTGTGGACTGACGTCACATATTAGCCGCCATATTTAATGACATTTTAATTACGTCAATTCGTAACAATATGTATGTATTTACAAATAAAAAATTGAGTATAAGTATGTTTATCAGTTGTTTAGTATCCTAACTACAAGCTCCTCGCTTTATATTGGGCTAGATGGCACTGTGTAATGAGTGGATATGTAATTTTTTTTAGTAAGAAAGCACTGCTCTGGTAGCTAGTATAACACTAAGTGTGAGGACTCAACATCTGTCGTCGTTTCGCACACAAAACAGTGTTAGTTATATTATTATTGTCGAAAGTAATGTCTTTCCGTATTGATCTTTTCTTTGGTCCGGGGACCAATGGGTTTCCTTAATTAAAATGAACCGTCTATGAGTATGGATGTATATGCTCAAAACATAAGTGAAGTCAAAATAAAAATAGGACATAACGTCATGTGGATAAACAAATCTTATAAAACCACTGACAGAGCGAAGCTGTCGAGTTACAATACGAACTCGGCATAAATGTTTTCGGTAACCTATATATCATATAGAGACTGTTGGCGTAAAGCCAACCGATCTCTCGACCAGACAAGATATAAAAGTCATGCGATTTCCGTCTATGTTACACTTTTTGATCTTTATGGAAAACAGTTACTAATCTTTGGTAGGTTTTTATAATTAAGTATTAAAAATCAAAATTCCTGAGCATACCAACTACCGAATAAACGACTTATCAGAAGAAATCGTTAAAAATATGTTCTGGTCAGGGTTTAAAACTGGGTGTTATCGTACAATAAAATTTAATTATATAATTAGATTTTTGTACAAATATAACATAATTCAAGTTAGTCGTAAAGTTTAGGTTATTCGGCGTATGGTGTATGTATGTAGTTTAATATATGTAGTATAAATGTATTTACAATAATTTGGATTTAAGTATGTTTTTGTTAGCAAATGTCCTTGCATAAACTGAAGTCACGATTATATGTAATTAAATTCGCTTAAATATCATACATATCTTTTCTATTTCAGGTAATGATTTTCAAAGAGTTATAGGCTTGTAGGAGGAAAATCAAATTTGAAAGTTTAGCGGTTCAGAAATCTACTAAAAAGGTTAAGCTCATCGTCCTGGTGCAAGGCACAACCGTGCAAGTGTCAAATAGTTCTTTATTTGGGCTTAGCTAAATCGTATCGAGATTTTTGCCACGCTAAAGGTTATAGTCATTAATTTGAATATCAACTCGATAAGAGGACTTCGTTTTTTATTTTATCTTAAATAAGAGATATAAATACCAATTTGATATCAGTAAGTAATTTGATATCGTCTTAAAAAAAGACTTCATGTACACTGTACTAAATAAATATTTAGAGTAAATAGTTTTCAGGGAGAGCGATAATCCCCTTTTTGTGCTTAAATTGTTTAATATTCTGATTGATTGCGCACTTGCGAGTGATTAATTATGTTTTGTAATCACTAGTCAATTATTTATACATTTTCATACTATAACCGCAATTTCGGAATATCGTTATTCGAAATTTTGTGTAATAAGATATTCATCATATGTTAATAATGTTATGCAATATGGTCTCATTAATGCCCTCATTAATGTTTTCGGACACTCTTCGTATTCACGTTTTAAGTTACGATGTAGTAATTTATAATACCGTGTTACTAATTAATTCATGTAACGATTTAAAAAAATATTTTTAGGTTCAGAAATCAACTCAAGTTAGAGCTGGTGTTTAGTTTAAAAAAAAACAACGTCTGCTCGCGAGCTAAGGCATAATAATATATTTAATTTTGATCGGTGGCAACTTAAGCTAGAGCTGGTTTTTAGTTAAAAAAAAACAACGTCTGCTCGCGAGCATATATAATACTCGTATATTTATTTGATCGAGTGGCGTTCAAGTAATGGGAAACAAAACGCCGATCCCCAACCAGATGGACGTATGACGTGGTTAACCTGGTTTGGTGGGTAGCAGATAGATGGCATCTGCTAGGGATCGGTCCGCGTGAATATCATTAGCGGAGGCCTTCGTTTAGCAAAGGGCATATGAAGCTGTAATGATGATGAAATAGAAAAAAAATAGTACCTACACAAAACATTCATAAGGTACAAAAAATATGAGTCATCGATCATCGTAGTCGATCCTGCTACAGTCTTAGGATGGTTGTTTTTTTAACACCCACTTATTCGTTTGGATGGGTTATGACCCAGTCTTTAACGCTGTACTGTGTAGGAAGGCCTAAGTCCTGCACTGGGACTTTACAGTCTGTTGTTATTACCGTTAGGTCTCTTATATGGTTTGTGTGTATGTATAATGGTATGGGTGTTTCTATGTTAATAAGTAGTTATTTTTTATAAATACATATTACTATGAATAATATGTATTTACAAAAAAGTATTGTGCGATTGCCAGTTATTTTACCTAACTAAAAGGTATGTACAATTATTGAAAAAATAATGAATTTAAAAAAATATCTTAATCTTCTGTTCAGGATTGGACGCTACAATATTTTAAGATGTAACTTTTATAAACAAGAGTCAAAGACATAGGTTGTTTCTCTTTTAATAGCACTCAGTTTAACCACACTTGTCTATGGCTCGATGCTGAAAGATAAACGACATTTGCAATAAAGCACGATCTTTATCGTAACATCGAACTTTAACAAATTCTGTTCCATTAAAATTTCAAGATTACTGTTGCTTTTTTCGGGTTAAATTTTAATTTTAAAATTAATTGGCTTTCTTTTAGCTTTGGACATATTAGCTGGCACGATATTTTTTATGTTTGCTGTGTGTTGAAAATACAGTGGAATCCAATTAGTAACATAATCTTCATTCTAAGATAAATAAATACTCCATTGTAACCCATGTTTATCCAAGGCTAATCTATACTAATATATAAAGCTGAAGAGTTTGTTTGTTTGTTTGAACGCGCTAATCTCAGGAACTACTGTTCGATTTGAATAATTCTTTCAGTGTTAGATAGCTTATTTATCGAGGAAGGCTATAGCTATATATCATCACGTTACGATTAAAGAAGCGGACAGTAATGAAAATGTTCAAAATCGGGGTATTTTTTCATACTTGGAGCTTCCGCTGCGTACGCTGCGTAAACGGTTAAAGTTACACAAAAGTCATGTATGAGAGTATTGTTCTCCTTTTAAAGGTCTACAAAAAGTCCGCGACAGCATATGTATATCTTTTAAGGTTAGCTCACTATAACATATTTTTTGCTAATAAAAATTCTGAAATTGACCCCGAACCTTTAAAGTTGGAGGGAGGGGAAATCCTATGTATAGTGATAAATGAAAGTACCGTGTTATCCGAATTTAATGCGCGAAGCCGCGGGCAAAAGCTAGTAAATAATATAGTTGCAACAGTAAAAGTTTAAACTGTTTTACAAATTTTAATATGCGAATATTAAAAATTTCCCACATACTCGTCATCATTAACGATACCTATCATTTACATTCACGGTCTCGTAAGGTAGTGTCATTCAATATCGTGGAAATAATGATCCAGTGAAGTCATTAATGCGAAACTAGATCCAGGTTGCGGTCGAAAAGTTTTCTCTTTGATGGAAATATGCTTTGAGTTTCTACTGGTTTATGCTTTCAAATTTTAATTCTGTTTGTATCATGACTTGTTCAGATTCTAATAAGAAAGGCGTTTAAAAACTGCGTTTCTTTTGTCTTGCAAATTATTTTTATGATTAGTAAAGGTATTATCGGTTACCAATCATCTGGCATGTTTATTATTAAATAATTCCTAGTACATCCATAATAAATAGCCGATTTCCAAAAGGCGGTTTTAAGAAAATTTAGATCACTATGAATTATTATTAGAATTTGAGATACTGATATGAATTTCTTATCTTACGGAAATTGGCGGTTGTTGGGAAGTGAATTCCTAATTTAGATGATTAGTATTACTTTTAAATTCACGATTAGGCTTTAAGCGTAAAATACTTAGTTAATATCTTACAAAAAATATTGTTAAATACGTTAAACATTTTGCATTAATTGCTTATAATAATACTTGGTGTTATTATTTCAACTGCTTTGAAAATATTGGATCTGAAAAAAAAATATTAATCATTTAGTGCATGTTAAAAGTAAAGGTAAATCTAATGAAAAAAATAACTGACTTTGTAATGAACATAGTGACGTGATACTGCTCATAATAAGCTCTAACAGAGCTTTGATTGTGATAGAAAAAATAAAGGAACGTAAAAAAAACGTTAGCAAATAAAATCCAATATAGATACACAAAATCAATCTACAAAATGCTGTAAAGCGGCTGACAGCGTCCCTATTTTCTGTTTGAATTCTCGCCTACCGGATAAAGGTGCAATTCGGTATCTCAAGAGACTTAAGGGATCCCGATAGTGTTTAGGAGCTGTCGTGGCACTGGAAAACTTGCCAATAGTCGGATTCACCGATCTACTCCCTCGGGCAAAGGCCGATGCCGACGCGGGCCCCGAGTTACGAGTTCAAAGCTACTTTGAGTACGTTGTTGGGGCAATGTGCATGTATTGCAAAGTTTTAATGCGCTTTTTTGTATTGCCCGGTTTGGAGATTGAAGCTTATTTATTTTTGAGACTTTTGTGGTACATACTGAGTTAAAGTCAGATTATTACAGTATATTTTTTCATACCACCATTGTTAGACTAGCGCGTCACGTTGCGTTCTGAAACTCATAAATAAAAGCATTGGACATAAAGACTGTCAATTAATCACTTAAAATTATTTAAAGCATAATTTTTAATGTCCTATTTATTGTTATGGACAAAACGAACATTATCAGTAGTAGACGACGATTTTTTGATGCTATATATACGTATATGATATTCAGTGTAGCCAATATTTCACCTTAGGCTGTGTATTTGACAATAACTACCAAAGCCAACCTAAGCTATGGCATCCAATAAGAGGAACTGGAAGGCTATTGCCTTCTACTGCTAGCAAGTTAAGCTGCGAAAAGAGGAGGCGGAACGTGCAAGGGAGAGCGACCCGCTTGCTAGTGCGAGCAGACGACGGAGGATAGGGCGGAGGAGACGGCAATGGAAAAAGTTCCAGCCGCCCTAGCGAGGGTTGTGGATTACGGACTTAGCCTATGTGAAATGGGGATGGTCCATGGGTTTATGGACTTCCCCATCCAACTGAAGGTCACTCCCTCCAAATGAGGTAAGGTGGATCCGTGTCAACCGCGCGGAAATCGTCAGCTGACTGGACGGTTGATTGCGCTCAGCGCGTACCCACAGTCAGCTTTAAGACGAGGTACATAGAAAAAAGGGAGTTTAGTCGGTAGGAGTCCAACATAACTGTGCCGTCTCTCCCAGAGCGGCCAGTATCCAATGTAGGATTCTCCTGTAAAAAAAAGTTTGTGTATTTGACTAAGTAGGTAGCTTTATAAAATAAGAGGCGGAAGAAATATTTTGACTGTACAAAATCAATTTGATTAATTTGCTATCCTGTGTAATTAGTTTAAAAATGCTTACGCACATTTCACAATTAAATCTCTACCACGTCGTCTTAATTTTGAGCAAGTTGTAAAACTTCCACTTTAACGATCTTCAGTTTCAGTTATGCCAAACTTTTATTATTTTTCTTTCGGAGTTTTTGCTATAGCCCAATGGGTTTAAGAGCCGTCGCAAATGCTTCACTGTGTATTAATGGCTGTAAAATAAAATGCACGTGGTAAAGTATTATGAGAAAACAAATTTGAGGTAAGGATTAATTCCATAATCATGTTTCTAGTGGTGTTAAGTTTACCTATTTAGTTTAGTTCTCCTGCCAGCACAAAATGAATTCATGGCTAATGTACATTTCCATATCTTTAACGAGGTTTGTTCGATGAATCAGTTAATATTTTTGTAAATATTTCTTTAACCATGGTACAACGGCTTAGAAGTCTCCTATTAAACTAAGCGTTACGGTTTTGATTTCGGTATCTTATATAAATATGATTTCTCTGTTATTAAAAGCTTTTAACGTTAACCTACCTTTTAAAATAGAGCGCTCAAAAAGTACAAAAATATTGTTATCCGTGATGTGTTAATTTCGCTGGATGGTTTTTCAGATATTGAATTGATAAACCATGATTTTTAATGAAGCGTATATCCTCATAATCGATTGTTACATTGATGAGGGAGGATAAATGCAACAAATTCGCCACATTCAACATAAGTTACAGCTCTTGCTGAAAAATTTACCAACATGATATTTTTTTGGCTTTGCTTCAAGACGGGGCCAATCTTCGATACGCCTCCGGTCTGACTTTATGCCGACATAAGCGATAAAGACTTCCCTTTTCGGCTCTAAGAAAATTTTCTTGAATGAGAGAGATAACTTTATTTTATTCGGGAAGCAGCCCGGCACGGGTTGCTTCACATACATTCTGTGTGACGTTAACCGAGCATTGACCTTTTTGTACGACTTCGAGATTGTGCTTATAGGTAGTCTGTAAACTAGTCTAGAGATGTCCGATAAAGTTTGTTTTATTTTATAAATCTGGGATAATTTTCTTTCTTATCTTAGCTTTACACAAGCCGAGGTTAAAAACTTAATCTTTTCGTTTAAGACTCGTAGACCAGTAATTTTGTTCAGATTGTCTGTCAGGTTAAATATGAAATAACAAAAAAAACTAATTTCACTCATTTATATTTTTTTAAGAAATAGGGCCTATTCTGTCATATTTCGTCTAAAGGGATAGCTTGTAAAAAAATGAAGATGCATTTGATTAGATTGTTTAAACTAGGTGTATAAAATCACGCTTGTTTTTATTATAATTTCCCCCATAGCAAAGTTATGACTTATGAGCTATGCGCCAACAAACTTCATATTTCATTAATTTTCTATTTCAGCGGTATAATCTGTTCTTGATATTTTTATACAAGTATAAGCATTTTCGAAAATGTCACTGATGATTTACATAATTATTATGTTTTGCATCTCAAAGTTAATCTCATTAAATAATTATATTTCTTGTGTTGAAACTTTTGCAGTGAAGACACTATTTAACGAGTAACAATTTCAAACGTTTTTAGTGCAATATGATCTGCAGATGACTGTGGAGTATACTTTCAAGGAAGCATTTTGATACGGTCATTAAGACTAGAGATCGGCACGGCAAGCCATTTCTAGGTTATGGAATCTGGTCTTGTTTTTAAAGGGGGATACTTTCACTAACCATCAGGTGAGCCGTATGCACTTTTTCTCATTTATCTTAATAAATATTACTATCAGAGATACGATAAAAGATGTGACCAAGTAGGTACGCCAAGCGAATGTAATTAAACATCCCAATATTCATTAAAAACACAAATGTAGGGTTCTATTAGATTTTAATAAAAAAGTTACAGAACTAATATTAATATATCGAGGCAAAATGATTTTTATTCAAATAAGACCCAACTGAATGTAATTATTCCCTTCCGAAGGTTTTGCAAAACACATTTTTAGGGAAATGCTATGAATATCGAAAAGCCTCTGCTTGTTCTAAATTTAATTTATATGTTTCATTGGTTTTATTAAGATTCGATGGAATATTATTTTAATTAAAAGCAAGGTGTAGTTTGGGTTGAGCTTCAAGGGATATTGCTTATATCTCTTAAATCATCATTGGATGGGTGGCCGAAATAATGTCGAGGTCAGTAAAAAGGCAAAACAAATTCCAAATTTAAGCACAATTTAAACATTTTATAAATATGCAATACGACATCATACGAAGAGAGAAGTTAATGCCCACTTTTTAAATATTTTTTGTAGAGCCAAAAACATTGAACAGGTCTTATAGCAGACGTCTCAAACATTACACCTAAATAAGACACTTACGGATCGAACCCATTACGCTGAATTTTTGTGAACGTGATTAAGACTCTATCCATAAACAGCTAGAGTAACTCT
Organism: Leucinodes orbonalis; assembly: GCA_019425675.1. Taxonomy (NCBI): domain Eukaryota; kingdom Metazoa; phylum Arthropoda; class Insecta; order Lepidoptera; family Crambidae; genus Leucinodes; species Leucinodes orbonalis. The sequence goes on from PQWD01004522.1 coordinate 12,032, forward strand.
GGTCATGTGAATAAATACTAAATCTATCAATACAATTATTAACGTACGTGATATTACTGACCTTTCATAGAAATCTGAGATGTTAGGCAAAGATGACATGTCTCTAATGGAGCAAGTTCACCAAGATGAAATCCTGTTCACTCTTCATTAAAAACATCTCCAGATTGTATTTCGGGAAAAACAGATTACGGTACAGAATTCCACAGATTCGTAGTGCGAATAAAAAATGAGGAGAAAATATGTAATGGCGGGTGTTAATTACTACCAATCTATGATAGTACTCGCTATAAACATGAAAACATGTGTTCTAAATCACGTTGGGATTTGATCTAATACTTTTTGATCACTCATCCGATGATAGACCCTTGTGGTAGTTATTTAACTTGAACGATCGTTAACCGATACACATCTCAACCCAGTCCTATCAAACCGTATGACTTATCTAGCCAATATTATTTATTTCAAGGCTATCTTTTTTTACGTGAACGCATAAGTGAACGGGACGATCAGTGCATTCACCTGGTGGAGTAAGAAAAGTTAATAGCTGTAAGTAGTCATTATTTCCGTCAACACTGCCTTGCACCCGTCACCCGAGACGACAACAAACACCTTACAACACAAGACACAAGTCTTATACCTGGCAATTTCACTAGCTACGGTGCCCTCATTCCGAAACACAAGAATGGAACACACTCCTGTTTAACGTGACTATATGTGGCACTGCGGTGGTACCTAGACGACTCAGTATGGAGTCTACCACATAGTAAATTAATAGTATCATCAATATTAATTAGACTTCGTAATAAATCACGAGTACAATTATTAATGGCTTGTTTAACTGCAACTGATACTAGAGGTATTATCATCTCAAATAATATTTCCTTGAGAACGTTTAATTTATAAATACAATAAACTTATGACAAGGTTACTGTTAAGAGGTATTTTATTGTAGCCAATTGATTATTTTGTTGTAAATATAACGTTCACATTTGATTTGTTTGTGATTGTTGTTAATTGTTCGTACAATTTTTATTATTATTATTAGAATTCCAATGATTTATTAGAATATTTTATTCGCACATAAATGCGTTGCGTCTGATAGCAAACGGCTCATCTGTCGGAAATTGTATTTAAAATCTGATTTTAGTAGTAGTAGTAAAACACTTTATTGCTCATAAGTACACAAAAAATAAAATTAAAAAATAGTAACATTGACAATACTGTGGGCAGCCAACCTTTGGGTAAGGAACAAAGCCGGAAAATAGAGGTAGTGCACAAGCAAAACTTAACAAAAATAATCAGAAGCATACATACATACATATACATAAATACAACATTACAAATATAAATAAATATATACACATATCAACATACATATAGATACATATAAAAAATAATAATACCATATTTAATATAAAATAACGAAGTTAAACATATAATTTACAAATATATTATAAAATAAATAAATTGTGAATAATATGTAGACAGTTCAATGAAATTAAATAACAGAATTTAATAAATGCTGACGAAGCTTGTTCTTAAAGGTGACTAGTGATTTTAATTGATGAAGTAAAAATAAGGTCATCAAATTGCATTACCTTGACAGCGGTGTAACCATTTACTGAAAGCTATAAATGTGGTTTATGGTAAAAAATATTTCTTATTTAGAACAAGTTAACTCACATCCTCGAAAGCTGCGGCGGCTCAATGGTGTGAACAGTTGCTTTCTACCGGGAGGGTGCAGGATCTGCGCACGCCTGCAAAGAGATTCAAAGGATGTGCGTGAAGTTAGCCAATCCGCAGAGGGCCCGCGTGGACGACTAAAGCCTATACACCCGCGTACAGGTAAGCTCGTGCCCCTCAGTGTTGACGTTTTATGGCTGATGATGAACTCACATCACTCTGATTATATTATCATGATCAATATTTAAGTACAGTTGAACTGACATAATTTGAAAATATAAAGATCGCAATCATACACCATTTACTTGTAGTACAAGCTGAATTTATTATGTCCGTAAACAGTTTAATCTCATATAAAACCCTCGCCTATAAAATGAAAGGTGTATAAAAAGACTTCTATTTTTATATCTGCAAATTAAATAATTAACAAGCACTGGAAACGTTAACCACCCACACAATATCGTATAAAAGTTGTCTTTTAACCCTTTTCACAAGGCAAACGTCATTTTCTGTGGCTTGAGTGGTTTCTATGAATCATTTATGCCAAAGGCGGTTGGCTAAGTGGGATCTCTTGTAAATCATTCATAAGAAAAGGTTTACAAGACTACTTGCGTAAGGGCAAGCCGGGATTAATTAAACGCAGACAAAAACTGTATTTTCCTCAAACCGCTCTCTTTTAAATGATACAAGCTTTAAGCTATCAACAAAAGTTGACTGTAAAATTGTATACTGTGGGTGTCATTTAATCTCAACTTATTATTTTTAACATTGCATCATAGATATTAATGATTTTTATCCTGTAAATAAAAATAGAAAATGTTTGTTGGGAGTTAGTGCCTGTTGATCGACCTACGGTGATAAAATCTCAACGGTGGGAGTACAATCGAGACCAGTAATAGAATAATCTGTTTTTGTAAAAGAAATATAATACAATAATATGCTTCTTGGTACCTATCAAATCCAACTTGTCATACATATAACGCAGCCCGTTGACAACGTATGCGGTGTATAATGGTTGAGACGTCGTCTACTAACAAAGGTTTTAAATCTTTAACTTTATAAATCTGCGAACAAAATAGGCCAATTCATCGAATTATCCAAATTTGTATCTAGCATTAAAGGCCGTTAGTGAAGTACTCACTTATCGAAATATATTGCTTTGAGTAGGGTTACGTTACGCCCTCTTTGTTGGTTGACGTTTACTGAATTGGGTAACTTATGACCTTTTGTTCTATGTGTCATCTTATAGAATGTGTCTTAGTAATAAGGGATTACTTGGTGACACCCTCCCGGAAATTACTTTCGTGATCTTCAACAGCGGGAGCTATTGAGAAATTTCTTTTTGATTCTGTAATAGTCGATCGTCCAGTTCTGGTTTTTAAAGTTGGTACATAGTGTTAGTCACAAATATTTGAAGGCATAAATTGTCTAGTGTATTTACGTTAACATCTTTGATTTGTAGTTATTAGTTGGTCTTTAGGCTTCCGATTAGTATCAAATTCCTGTTATTTTTATGAATTAAAATTTTATTTATTGTATTATAATTTTTTGTAACAATTGTATCGGAATGTAAGTCTCAATATAACATTTCTTTTTCCGGAAGTGGCGCAGTGGCGCCACCTTTATTCATAATTTTGTCTATTGATTTGTACAGTTACAATGTCGACTTCCGGTAAACATATATTTAACTTTCATAGATAGACCATGAACAGACTCGGAACTTGCTAAACTGGAGTGCTTTGCCGACCTTTAAAAAGTCAGAGGAAAAAGGGGGTTTAAGGCCTTCTGTACCTGACTCACTCGGCTAAATACAGCAAAAAGTGTTGTTTCACACCGCTATTCTCTGAAGCTGGTATCACTCTGATTGTGCTAGCCAATAGTGCTGAAGCATGATTATTTCAAACTTATAAAGCGTGAATTTTGAAACATTGGTATCCTTTCAGACTACATATTATTGTAATCATATTATGGAATGATTTTATGGGCACCAAATACAAGATATAGAGATATCATAAAAGTTTTACAAAATAAATGACAAGTAAATAAATTATCCCATTGCATTGAGCAATGCGATTATTTATTAAAGCTTGTCTCACCGCGCGTCGTGAACCCGCCTCACCCCAATTTTTTTTTTATTGTCACACCTATTTATTTATCAATCAAAACGTTGTCGACCAGCGTAGTCCTTACTCAACAAGATTTTATAAATTTTATAAAACGTTTGAGAACTATAGGCCAAAAAAAGGCTTGCTATTTAGGACTCGGCGCTATTTATCTTCATCAAATAAGTTTAAATTTCTCTTGGTATTTTAAATATGCCAAGCAAAAACAAAATATGGCCATTGTCATAAGCAGGCTCTCCATACAATGGGTCCCTGTCCTGATTAGGGGACAATGCGGGAATAGAATACCTTCAATGGAATACGTCTCAGGTAAAGTTTCCCGGGGCTATTCATGGTAGGATGTGGAAAAACGGGCTATTGTAAGCCGTTTATGTATTGCATGTTGCGTATAATGTTTGAATATTTTTAGTAAATCGGAGTATCGTTAAGAAATTCGATTAAGTCATTTTGACACTAACAACACACACACACCTACAACACATACTTATTGTAAAAAATAATACCATAAAATATTTTTTCGCGTTTTAGAACTTCAGTCAGTTCAGTTCAGTCTATTGCAGTCCACTGCTGAACATTGGTCTTCACTATTTATACCAGATACATTATTTTATCCTCTGCTCGTAACCTTTAGGTCCAACATACCTTTAATAACTCGATTTAACTTAACCAGCATCTGGTACCAACGTACTGCCTAACATCAAAGGCTCTGACCATCTACGAAATAGATTTAAGTTAGACTGATGGTAAAATTACCAATTTAGAATGGGTTTTGTCGAAATCTGGACGTGCCCAGCGTGGAATTTACAATTTGTGGTAATTTTATTTGAACCCACGGTCAACACGAACAGTGCCCAAGGTTGTTGACTATAATACTAAAATGATATCAAATTATAAAATTATTATGGGAGATCAGTCAAATGCGTAAAATATAGTGTTTCTTAGACGGAAGTAGAAAGTACCAATTAAGTCCGAAAAAAAAAAACAAAGATATGCGTTACAGACATTACCTACAACTTATATGGTAAGAAATAATAAATGCATGTAGCGGATAGAAGTTTCAAATTTAAAAAAGAAAATGATTTCAATACATATTTTGCGCTGCTGTAGGTATTATGATGGAAAATGTTAATGTAAAAAAATAAGTCATAGTTTTGAGCGCAGAACGTAGTACTTATACCTATAAACTGACGTATAATAGGACGATAATGAAAAGTTATCAAAATGGTAAAAAAACAATAAGAGGGCGTTGTTTTTTACGAAGAAAAGTTCAAAGCCCTATTTAAAACTGTTTTGATACTTAAAATTCGAGTTATTAAACTGTAACAATACTTTTAAAACAACACTCCTTTATCAAAGTGTCAATTTTAGATATTATTTCAATCCTCCCGAGTAGCAATTGAATTTCCAAAGCGCCTGCGAGAACAATAAAAATTGAAGCGTCTGTGCCAAAAACCTAAGTAAATAAACATGTAGAGTTCAATGAATAGCGAAAGTTATTTAAAAAGAATCTGTCATTTTGTCACGCAACGAGTTCTTCTTACAAATTCAACTCGAAGTTACATTGGAAGTTCGTCCTTTTGCGAATGAATGAAAATTGGTATCTGGTAGTTTGCGGGTTTGCTAGTCGAATGACAAATAGTCCGGCATTCACGGGGAGTAGCGGTTTTAGTACGGCTTATTACTGGCTATTATTCAAAGCTCGACTTAAGTACGCCCTTTAGCGAAGTTCACTTATCATTTTTATGTTTTCACGCTGGATTTACTAATGCCCTTGTGAGCAAAAGCCTTGTAAAAGATCTGTTCAGCATTCGCTAAAAATTGATCAAGGTATTTATAACATTGTACCTCGTTATAACATTCTTTCTTCTTTTACTTACTCGCGCTTAACTTAAAACTTTATCGAAAATATAGTTTTAATAGTTATTCAGTATAAAATGACATCCAAATCAAAGAGGCTGATAAAGGCACACAGCAATGTTTCAACTGTACGGGGATCGCTGCAGCTTGGTAGCCAAATCAACCAATACAATAAACCTATCCATCCGTACATATGTCAATTACTTCGAACTGTTTAATAGCTTCAAACAATGTATAAAAATATTAACCTATATTTTTTCACAACTTCTCATAAACGGTATACTAAATATCCTCTTGTCAAGGGTCTCATTTCCCTCGTTCAAACGCACACATCCTCGAACGGGAAAATGAGGAATGCTCTTTATCCTGGAACGCGACCGGGATAAAGATATGAAAACAAGGCATCATTAAAACGTTTGCTAAGGTTCGCAAATTCTTAGATCTTCTTTTTCACATTAATCGGCACGTTTCTAATATTCAGAAATATAAATTAAAAAAGCTTTTCTGAGTACAAAAGGTGTGTTTACGACTTACCGCAAGATCTTATTATGAAAATGGGGTTATTATGTGATAACTATCGTTATTGCAGCCATATTTTTAGCTAGAAATGGACCTTTTTCTCAATCATATTTATTAATTATATATCCGTCATATCTGTCTGCCTTTTTTCTAAATTATAAGCATTATACTGTTGAAACTCTGTAAGCATTCTGCATTCATATGCATTCTGTGAACCGCTATTAGGATTTCACTAAAAATATCCAACCCACATGCGGGGTATCAATAAGTCTTTAAAAATGATATTGTAGTTTCCGATATCATACTTTTATAAATCAAACAGTTTGCGTGAGAGACTCTTTCAAAGTGGAAAAAGTATGTTTTCCCTAACTTCTAAGATAAATAGAACTACTTCTTCTTCTAGATTTCTTCTTTTAATTATATTTTTTAGTTTTAATTATTTATTTTTAAGTATTTAGGGTGTAATATATTTTAGTTAAAGTGTTATTTATGTACTCAATTAGTCTTAATAAATATGATCTGTAATAGATAAAGCGAAACTAACAATGAAATTTAACAATATCTAGTCAAATATTTGGTTCAAACAATACTTACTCAATAAAAAATATGAACACGTTGACTATCTTGTATAAAACTATGTATAACATTTCTATTTATATCTTCAGCCTATTTTTGTGTTCTCTAAAGGAATTTCGATAAACATAGTAAACCTGAACCGACAAGTATGATGGATAGCCGCGTGAAAAACAATAACAAGGAAATAACCTCATTATCTCGAGCAAAGAAGGTTTGGCTCCCATTACGTGTTCGGAAATTGCCTATTTTGGCCGTAATTGTTATACTACTTAAGATATTTTAATCAACTAGCCTCTAACTTCCTACTGCAGTGCATAGGCTTTTCTACACAAAGTGACTACTCTAAGGTGATTGTATTTGTGTTAATAACTACAATCCTAATATATCAATATACATAACTTCAGTGCATGCCTTGGCAATCTAAAAGTAAGGAGACACTTAGCTTAATGTGAATGTTTGTCTCTGATCTTCTTGCTTGTACCAGTGTTTATCTCGTTATGTTATCATAAGAACATAATTTGGATGCACATTCATATATATGTTTTTCAGCGCCCTTTTAAAAAATCTACGAATAAACAATGAAAGATCAAATATTAATGTATCTTATAGTCCATTAACAACATATTTTCTATGCGTCATTATATTTAAAATGTTTTCTTGTTTCACTTTATTTTAAGTTTCATATCTTTAACATGTAAAAGTCTAAGCTTAAGTTAGCTGTAAGTTTACATGTAATTACTAGTAATAAATAAATAATTAAAATATCTGTGATTATTTCCGAGGAGTATGCAAAGTGTGTTTGTGTTTTACTTATTATATTTTTTTTATTGTTCCAGTTCCAGAAACCCTTATGCTGATATAACTGCAGTAAGTACCTTTTATTGTTTCATTCATAAACATTCACGACTTTATTCCTGTAGTGGTAGTTATATGAGTAGTCATGTAATTCGAAAACAATTGAATCGTCTTGTACTAGGTGGTAGACTCGGTTCTGAGTCGTCTAGGTCCAGAGCAGTGCCAGAGATCGCCCCGTGAGATAAAAGTGTTTTGCATTTCTGTGGTTCGGATGATTAGCACTGTGTAGCTAGTGAAATTCTGGGTAGTGAGAGCTTACGTTTGTTGTCTTTGGTGTTGGTCTCTCTGTCATGGTCTGCGTATCACTAAACATCAGGTATTATTGAAAATTTCCATATTTGACAGTAAATGACCATTTGACGGTGAGTCAAATTCAGTCACTTTAGTAATTTTCAACTGTAGTCAATGCAGTTACGGAAAAACTAAACATTTATACACATATAGCGATCTTCAACCAGCTTGCGAAACTTGGAGATTATGGTGTATATTAATAAATTATTATTCCGAATACCCATTAATTTCATATTAATACGGAATGTTTCGTTATGTTAACTTCGCATTCTTCACTCCTGTTTGACGTTCACATAAGTGCTTAATGTAAACCAAAATTTATAAATGAACTTTTTACTTCGATTTTCATGAATATGCATTCGATTATGCTGAAATCCAGCATAATCGAATGTATTGTCGAAGTATATTGTAACAGGTCCAAGAATATTGTTGCGTTGTGTTGCAGCTTAGTGTTGACAAATTGCACTTTAAATTTCTCCCGTGAAAACCTTTTCACGGATGCCCCGTGAAACTGTTAAACTTGAAAGTATAGACTGGCACGATCGACCCATTATGAAGTCTATAGCACACTAGTCGTGTAATATTCAGTATTCAGCCATGATCTTAGGTAGGACGTTGACGTATACACAAAATGGAAGATTGGTGTTGCAGTGATCTATAAAATCCTCGACATTAAGCTGAGTGGACATCTTTAGGAACCAGTAAAGGCTTCTGATAAATTTAAGAAATTGTCCCTATTATACGAAATATTATGTTATTGGTTACTAATTATATTATACATATCTAAAAAGCTTTTTACATATCTAAAAAGCTTAAGCTTTGTACGAAAACAAACGTTTAACATTTTGTATGAGTGAGAGCGAAACAAATTCTGCATTTTTAAATATTAATTTTAAATACTGTCTAAAGTTTGCACGATTCACACTATTCAGAATTGCTTCTATCTCTTAACCAGTCAAAAATCCGAAAGGAATAAATTAATATCTGTTTATTTTTATATCTTATTGCTGTTTATTTCCCTTTCAATAAGCGGCCGGTTTTTATGATCTTTGTGAGACCGAGCAAGTATCACAGAAGTCAAAATGTAACCCTAACCGCCGCATGTTTCCCATAAGATAACCGGCAAGTCTTTATGAGCTTTATGAATCCAGCGAGCACCGTGGGTTCCTTTATTACACGTACTTGCGTTCCCCGTACATTACCCGGTTAAAATATACTGACATAGAAATATAAACGCGACGGTATGCATGCAGGGCGGAAGTATGAGTCGGGTAAATAATATGAATACGAATACGGTGTCAAATTTACTGGAATAAGGACGCCGTGAGGTCTTTAATTATGAATGCAAAGTTATGCCAAAAGAAAACATATTGTAGCTAAACACTTTTAACAAACGATTGTTTAATTCATAGCATTTTAAAAGTTTAAGTTGTTTTGTTTTATGCTTATTATTTGTTTTAACTATAACTAATACCATCACATACAATATTAATTAATTCATACCTGAGGCAAATTATTTTCTCATCACCTTTTGATTTTGACACGTGTTTCATGCAACTCTTACGATCCAGCTTTTTATCATACAAAATTCTATATGAAATCTGCGTTATATTTGTTCAAAATTATGAATAATTTTTGTTCTTTTTTCAACCTATACCAGTCCATGGCTCATCATAAGTTTCCTCCATTTTGCAACAGATATCCCGGCCCTCCACTTTTCTCATCCAGCCTCCACCAGCGACCTTTCGCAAGTCGTCGGTCCATTTGGCCGAGGGTGTCCTACGCTACGCTTGCCAAGACGCAGTCTCCACTCCAATCCAGCAAGTTTGTTATCAATTATTCAGTCATAATCAACGTATAATCGGGGTTGATTTTCTTTAGGTGACCCATAGTTTTTTACCATCATCTAGGAATTAGGGTTAAAAGATTTGCCTCAAACATTCACTTATTTTTTTCATTCTTATATTTGAAGTAATTTTGAGACAAAAGGACTTAATTTCATTCAATAGTCATGAAGGTACGGTTATCAACTCAAAATGGAAGATGAAAGGCTGACTAACCCTGCCGTTTATGTCAGTGCTATTGTAATACGTCACTTAGCTTACTTACCTTCAAGGGCTTTATGGAGTCGTAAAAAAAGGGAATTGTATAATATTGTGTTCTATCCCACATTTGTTTTTTGGTGCTTTTTATTTGTTTTAAGTCACATATAAGATGTGACTCCATTTGTTAAGCCTAAGTGGCTTAGATCGGTGTCACCATTTTTGTAATAGTCCCAAAATCGATAGAAATATATTGTATTGTTGTGGGATTTAAAGCGCTGTGTTATAAATACTTTTATATCAATAATTATGTTGTAATTGGTGATTTAAAGATTCAGTTAATTAAATTTAATATTATATATCGTGTTCGGTGGTTAAAAGGTTAATGCATGTGCATTTAAGATCATTACCAGGCAGGTTTGGTAGGTTTCCAGAGCCTAGTTAGTTATAAATGGATACCATAAATACAGGTTAGGCTAAGGTACGAACCATTTGTAACACTGCCATACGGCCTTGATCCGAGACGACAAATAAGTAATTAGTTTACCCAGTAATTTCACAGTATGCCACCTTACCGAAATACATAAGTGAATGCCTACCTAAAAACGACATACTACCAGTATGAAGCTCACCACTTAGTTAAACTGCATTCACAACACATAAATAAGGTCACCATGGGATCCAGTGTGGATTGGTTGATATTAACGACTGCCATCCAAAGATAGTAGCCGTTACCAACTTAAACGAACGAACGAACTGCTAGGCCACCAAGCTTACAAAGTATTCGTAACAAATAACCTATGTTATTATTGATTCCGTGGCTCAATGAAAGGCCATTCCTTGAAATGACGCTCCTTATGGATAGCAATCGAAAAAATACTTTATCGAACATTTGCTATAATGGCCAAAGATTTGTCTAAAAAACCAGAGGCGCGCCGAAAAGCGGAAGTGATTCTTTTTCTGGTTATACGAAATTTTGAAACTGAACTTGATTATTTATACATTTATGGAAACTTGAGTTCTTGATTGTATTATTCATCAAAATTATGAAGAAAATATATATTGTCTTTTATTAGTAATATTGGTAACGCTTAATAGACCTTTGTCAATTATTGGACATTATATTAATTTTATTTGCACCAAATACCTAGTCGTCGGGCCTTGGCAGGCTAGCGGAAAAGAAATGAAAAATATTGTTTCTGGAGCAGTTTGATCGAATAGAGCCTGTCTTATGATACTCCTCCCAAAAGGCGGTTACCATTTTTTATATTCAATCAACTTTTACTACTTTGTAAGATCAAAATCACTTTTTTGCTTTTTTACAAAATAACAAAGCTTTTTACTGTGAAGTTAAATCTTTAAATGATTTTCTAGCCTGAAAACTACCATTAACCGTACCTCAAAACAGTACATTATGCACTATAAGAGTACTGCCACATTATTAAGCTGAAGTAGCAACAAGGGCCACATTAACCGCTGAACTCGGTTGAAATAAAAATCTTAAGTAGACTGCCATTCAGCAAACGTAGTGTGAAACGCCCTTACGCTACACGGAATGAATTTCAAAGTTTTAAAAGTTAGCGCATATTAGCTACGAAGTTGCAAAACGCAGCAATAATTGGATGAGAAGTCAAGCAAAATATTTTACTGTGTATATTTAGTTTGAACTCTTTTTAGATAGAAGCCTGTCAAGTGAGTGTAAATACACGAATTGACTTGAGAATGACAACTTTTAGATCAATTGCCAAAGAGTATATAAAGTATCAATTGCTATCGTTGAACTCAAAGGAACGGATGCAACTTTGGTTAGTATTTAAAAATGTGTTTTTGTTTTCGTGTTTAACCTTTTATACGCTAGGAATCCAGACAAAAATCAATTGTCAGCCGTTTGGTGCCATTGGCGTTCAGCGGGTTAATTGCTTCTTCGGAACTAAACTTACCACATATACAGTCACAAATATTGCAGGGATAGCTCTCAAATCACATCAGGTCTAGAGTGAAATCCCCGACGGCTAGATAAAGTGAATGCTGGATGAGATATTATTACGGGTTTTCTGGCCATAGCGATATACAACTACGAATTCCGTCATTTCGCTTTCCTTACCCAGTATCTACAAGCGATCTACCGCAAGTCTTCGGTCTATCGGACCGGAGACGCGGTTTCTATTTCGGTACTTGACAGCCATAGGCCCTGCGATATATGCAACTAACCCACTGCAGCTTCGAGCTATATCGGTTACTATATTCATCATAATATGAATAACAATATTTCAAATTGTACCTCTGAGGGACATCCGAGCATAGCTCCA
>PQWD01004523.1:0-12665 GCA_019425675.1 Leucinodes orbonalis
TTTTAGCATTATGCCTTGAAAAAGAATTTCCGAAAAATAATATAATTAAATAAATATCCACTGACATTAACACAGCGCCATCTAGCCCCAAGCTAAGCATTTAGCCTGTAATATGGGTATTCATATATATTCTTCATGCACGCATGCGAAGAGATTCAAAGGTTGTGTGTGAAGTCGTCCAATCTGCACTGGGCCCGCGTGGACGACTAAGGCCTAATCACCCTATACGGGTAGGCTCGTGCCCCTCGGTGGGGACGTTTAATGAGCTGGTGATGATGATAGGTATTAAATAACATAATAATAATAAGAAAAATTAAAAGCAAATATACTGATCTCGCCATTGAAATTAAAGCCCAGTGGCGAGTTGATGCCGTCAAAACTGTCCCAATTATTGTCTCGTCCACCGGAATTATACCCAATACATTACATCATAGTCTACAAATTCACTCACTTACCTACATGTTACTTCAAAAGGCTGCAATTCTTAACACGTGCCGAATCGTCCGCAAATTCCTTTCATTAAACTAATTGTATATCCGATAGATCAAATACTATGGCGCTTTGGCCACAAGCCTGTGACATTGAAATTTTCCCCATACACGGGAGGTTAATTAATTTCCACAAAAATAATAATAATAATTCATTTATTTCAGTCAACATAACAAGGACTAATAATCAAATTACAATGAAAAATAAAAACAATATCACTTATATGAAGATAAGATTACAAAATGAATTAAATTTTTCCTTTTTAATATAATAATAATGGATGAAATGAATAAGACAATTAAAAAAAACATAATAAAGTATATGATTTTTTTTGTTAATACATACATGATATACATAGAAAAGACCCAAACCAATACAAACAGATATATTCATGCACACAAATGTTTGTACTGCCCGGGGATCGAACCCGGAACCCGGAAGAGTCGACGTCTCAACTACTCACACCATATGTTACAAACCACAGACATCTGAATATACAATTAGACTGGACAAGCCGCCAAGTTTATAGGCAGTCCCAGTGTCGCAATTTCTTTTCGGTTCTTACCTGTGAAAAGTTATTACATTTCTTGGTAAATTTACTGATTCATTGCGATGATGGCATGTTACAATTGCACAGGATGGCATTTTGGGAAAAAACGGTAATTTCTTCTAATATTCGTGCGTCTTGACTCGTCTCACAGAGCGTAAACTGGCAGCCAGTGTATGCTCGTTAAGCTTACATTTGTCGCACTTTAAACGCGGCTTGCCCCATCTCCTGTATTGGGAAATCTGTGTTACAAACCGACAACCGAGATTCCGTCCCCGCCGGCGGGGGCCATCGTCGCGTGTCCCTGTAGGTTCGCACAGTCCCTATTCGCGTAACCGGCATGTGCCGGGCCGCTTTCCTCCCCAAACATATGTTAGGCTACCCGCGCCCGTCCGCAACGCCCTAAGCCGAGGTTCGAGTCCCGTTCGGGGACGCCCGTGTAAGAAAATATATAAACTGAATAAAAAAAAATAACAATGTCTGAACACCTAAATTTGTGAAAAGTGAATAAGAAAAGGATTGGTTTTGAAGAGCTTTATTATTACTTTTTATATAAACCAAAAATGATACATAATTAATAACAAACACTTGTAAATAAACATTAACTATTAAGGTCTTTAACAAGTAAGCAAAACAGATTATACGATTTTACAAGCAGCCCAGCTAGATATATAAATTGCAATTATATTCTTAACTGTAATCAGCAATCCATTACATAAGGAAAAGCATATGAATTAAATGTCTTATATCCAATTTAAATATCTATATACATAGTAGTTTATAATTTATAAGTAAGTATGAATTACTTAACTTGGTCCGCTCGGCGCGACTGCTGCCAAGCCAATGCGACGAGTAGGGCGGAGCGTCCGCTTTTATAGTTGGTGACAAACAAGTGACGTCACATCGTACGATCTTTTACAAAATGTTATAATCAGCTTTCTTTCGTATTTTTTTATTCAATTATTATTACATTGATATTAAATGAGTTATATAAATATAGAAAATGCAATTTAATTATAAAACAAGTTACAGTATCAAATTATATGAGAAACAGTGGTTTAAGATTTATTTATCGATGTATTTTTAAGTTATTTGATTTTGAAAGTTTAGAATACCATCTCAATGTGCTACACATAGTTATATGATAAAGTAGGTTTATTTAGTTCGAACATTATAAACAAATTACATATATAATCAATTTGAGGGTACTTTTAATAATGTGTACTTGAAGTTTGTTGATCAAATGTATCTAATAATGTTAAATAATCTATCACCCGCGAGGCTCGTTGTGTAAATTTTAAGGCTGAGAGCCATCTGCGCTCGCCACTTGCCCGGTGAAGCTGTAAAGGCCATCTGCGGCCAACAGCAGTAGTCAGTTCGGAAAAAAAAAACACCATATGTGTCGTCAATTACGAAGGCCACGGCCGGAGGATCGAAGAAAACAGAAATTTAAAATAAAAATTACAATTAAATTAATTCTCAATAATAACAAGCTATCCAATAATCCAAGTGTAAGTGTAGGACGCCCTCCGGCCCGATGGACCGACGACTTGCGGGCGGTCGCTGGTGGAGGCTGGATGAGGAAAGCGGAGGACCGGGATATCTGGCGCAAAATGGGGGAGACCTATGTCCAGCAGTGGACTGCGATAGGTTGAATAGGAATAACAAGCTAAATCCGATGTTAGGAATGAAGTGGCGTCCGTGGTCGCGAAGTCGCTTGATAAGGCCGTCGCGGTGTCAGCAGTTTACGCGAGCAATGTCGAAATTGAGGTGACACGTACGCCGTACATCTATTGTCAGCGGTCTTCCTTAGAGATCCGCACGTAACACGTCTATATGTCCTGTTTATATGCTGATGCTGATGACTTTCTGAATCAAGGTGGAGCACTTCAGCAAATACGGCCTGACGGACTCGGACGAGGAGGACGACGGCCCCACGCCCGACGTGATCAAACGGCAGCTGGTCAAGAACAACCTGCAGACAGCGGCCGCTCCACCAGGTACATTTTAAATTTGTTTACATTGTTTTGTCATTTACCTACACATCGTCATCAGCTCATTAAACGTCCCCACCGAGGGGCACGAGCCTACCCGTATAGGGTGATTAGGCCTTAGTCGTCCACGCGGGCCCAGTGCGGGTTGGACGACTTCACACACAACCATCGAATCTCTTCGCAGGCGTGCATGAAGGTTTCCTCACGATGTTTTCCTTCACCGTAAGAGCGTCGGATAACGTACATATATTTTCGAAAATTCGAAAATACATTGGTACGTGTCGGGATTTGAACCTCAGCCCTCCCGGTAGGAAGGCGACAGTCCACACCACTGAGCCACCGACGCTCTCCTACCTACCTACACATAGCATTGTAATAATTTATTACAAAGATTTTGTAACTGGAACACTATGTGCAAGACCACACATCTTCCGATAAATATTCGTCAATTGTATAGTAACCATTTATCATGATGTTTTTTTTATCTAAAAACCTATAGTTAACATAGAGCCTTTGTGTGGACGTATATAAATAATAAATTTAAAATTCACTGACATTCACACAGCAAGCTTGTTAGGGTACTTATATATATTATTTTTTAAATATATACATATTATACACAGAAACGCCCACACATACACACAGCGTCATCTATCCCTAAACTAAGAAACAGCCTGTAATGATACTAAACATCGGATAAATGTACTTAAATACCTTTTCTGTAAATACATACATATTATACATAGAAAACGCCCAGACCATTACAAACAGACATGCACATGCACACAAATGCTTGCACTGTCTGGGGATCGAACCCAGAACTCTCGTTGTAATGAGATATCTCAAATTACACCGCATGCGTCATACAAAAAGCATATATACGGTCGAATTGATCCACCTCTTTTGAAGTTGGTTAAAAAATACTTACCATTCAAGTGTTTAAGAAGTATTGTAACAATTAAACATTGCCTCACAGCTCCGTTACCAGTCCAGTCGGCCGGTCTCGGCGGTCTCGGCGGACTCGGTGGACTCGGCGGTCTCGGTGGTCTCGGCGTCCCCGGAGCCCTAAGTCTCGCGACTGAAGATACACTACTGGCAATGCACCAGACCTCGCTCAACTTGCTCAATGGCGCTGGGAAAGGTGATATAAACAGAAATACATTTATTTATTTGTTAATGTGAACGTATAAAAAAAAACAATCGAGAACCTTTACACTATTCATCCCTAATTACAATCTTATTATATTATGTTATGAATGAACGGGATGGTCAGATCGCTCACCTGATGGTAAGTGATACGGCTGACCATGACAGGCGGTATTGAACACAGTTATTATCCTCCATCAATGCCGCACTGCGCCCGACACCCGAGACAACAGATGTAGGTCTCTCTTCTAATTTTACTTAGTAGTTGTTTTGCTTTCACGATTGTCAACCTACACATTCAAATTTATAGCCATATTATGAATTGTAGTTTGACGCCACATTTTCAATTTGTTCACAGCCTTTGAAATGGACACGACCGAGGAGAACACGGAGTCGCAGAGCCTTTATCAGGATAACAGAGGTGAGGGCTTAGGTAAACAATAAATAATTAGATACGCAACTCTTCTCTTCACCCTATCGCAGTCCACTGCTGGACATAGGTCTCCCCCATTTTGCGCCAGACATCCCGGATGCATAATATAAATATATGCACAAACACGAAGAAATATGAACCAATAAATGGGTATTTGACACCACTAATCGTTGACGCACTTTTTATGAACTGTCAAAAGGAACGTTTCCATATATTTTGTATGAGATTATTGATATGTGACGTCATTGCTCACTATCATCAATTGACCTAATATTTATTGGTTTCAGCGTATTAAAAAATACAATATTGCAAATAAACTAAAGTGATCAATGAAACGACATATGAAATAAAGAAAGAAAGAAAAACCATTTATTGACCTTTACAAAAACATAAATTAAAATACAACAGAAAAAAAAAACTTTACACTTATTTCTTAAAAATAACAATAGCATTAAAAAGTCAAAGGATTCCGACTCAGCTTAAGCCATTACGACGCTATAAAGACAAGCGTCGCAATAGCGCCGATATTCTGACGGAACCCAGTGAACAAATGACGTCACACAACAATAAAATCTATCTTAATCACATTAATGACATAAAATAATTAATGAGTTGACACATGTCAAAACATTATTTTTAATAAGAAAAGTAACATTACATTAAATAATTAAAAGACAGAAGTGGGTGAATCGGACGTTACTTATGACAGCGTTATAACAGTTGAGTGTTGACACATTGACATTATACAAACGAAACAATCTTTACATGAAACAAAGGGAGAAAAGTATTTTTTTACAGTGAGTAAATACAATAAAAGAGACAAAAGTTAGAAGAAAAGGATTAACAGACTAAGACAGGCATACAGACAGAGACAAACTAAAGTTCTTATAGGCAAATAAGGTGCGCTTTTATAAAAATAAGTTTGGTATTTTATTGCGGATGGTGGAGAATACCGAAAAGTCCGAACCGCATGACACATACGTATATTTATTGTTATATTTATGACATAAAATATTCATTTCAATTTTAAGCTAAATGCGTCATTAAAAGGGAACAAAAGCACGAGCATACTATGTCACTATGACATGTAGCGAGCGACGTGATTACGAATGAAATTTTTGCACTCACATGGGCAGACTCCGATGTAAGGAAAATGGCGGTTTATAAAGCGATGAAAAGTGTTCTATGTAACTCATCATCCCTTCAATTATTTCCACTTAAAAAATATATATCGATTCGCCGCACCGTTATGGCGTGAAAGATGAACAAACAAACGGACACACAGTTTAACTATTGTATTTATTAAACTACTTGTAAGATCACTCCAAAGCTAACCGTACGTAATTTGTTGACAGCATACGGAGTGAAGAGTCCAACAGGCGAGTTGGCGCGTCTGGAGAATCTACGCAGTCATCATGTCCAACTGATGAAGGCTTCCTTGTACGCTGATGCAGGTGGGAATCGTATTAATTATACAATAGAACGCCGATTAACCGAACACCGAATAACCGAACACCGATTAACCGAATCGCCAATTAACCGAACACCGATTAACCGAATCGCCAATTAACCGAACACCGATAACCGAATCGCCAATTAACCGAACACCGATTAACCGAATCGCCAATTAACCGAACACCGATTAACCGAATCGCCAATTAACCGAACACCGATTAACCGAATCGCCAATTAACCGAACACCGATTAACCGAATCGCCAATCATCCGAATCGGTCCTAAACCTCTATTATCGTTGTGAATTTTTACACTTTGTATTTTTGACAAGGCCTGATGGAGTTGCAACTTTATCTGATCGAAATGTTCAAGTGAGCGTTATTGTAGAACTGTGTTTGTTAAACTTAATAAAGTTTATTCGATGTTTTTTTGTATTATCTATAAGCAGACATTTGACCGCCATCTCACCTGATGGTAAGTGATGATGCGGCTGAGGATGGATCATGCCTGCCTAGAATCAGCCTATTCACTCTTGCCTTGTGCTTAATAAATCTTTCTTTCTTTAATTCGTAATGTGTTCGTCGGTGGCTCAATGGTGTGGACTGTCGCCTTCCTACCGGGGGCTGATGTTCAAATCCCGCCACGTACCAATGTTTTCGAATTTTCGATATTACGTTATGCGACGCTCTTACGGTGAAGGAAAACATCGTGAGGAAACCTTTCATGCACGCCTGCGAAGAGATTCGAAGGTTGTGTGTGAAGTCGTCCAATCCGCACTGGGCCCGCGTGGACGACTAAGGCCTAATCACCCTATACGGGTAGGCTCGTGCCCCTCGGTGGGGACGTTAATGAGCTGATGATGATGATAACTTAACATACCTAAAAACTAATTACGGTAGGTAAACATGATCTTATTCAAATATTGTTACTTGAATAAAGGTAATGTATGATTGCAACTAAAAAATAAATCTAAAATGTCAGATTTAGGCAAAATGATTAACCAATCACCTAATACTTGGTAGTCACAAAAATCAACAATTTGTGAATGACTTGTCTGCTATATATAAAGATTTTTGTATTTTAAAAAAAGAATAATAATATACAGACATACATAGCACCATCTAGCCCCAAACTAAGCATTAGCCTGTAAACTGGGTACTAAACAACGGATAAACATAAATTACGTAAGCTGCACGGTCGGAGGATAAAAAAACTAAATTACTTTTAAACATAGTGAAATCACCGGTATAAGAGACCTATCGTCTGTCGTCTCGGGTGTCGGGCGCAGTGCGGCATTGATGGAGGATAATAACTGTCTATCAGTTGTTGGTCTCCTTCAATGCCGCTCTGTCATGGTCTGGCGTATCACTTACCATCAGGTGAGCGTCTAGACCGTCCTGTACACTTGTTATAACATAAAAAAATATATATTTAATTACTAAAATTTTAATTACAATAAAATTAAATTATAATTAAGATTAAGACTCATAATTTCGAAGTGTGAATAAATTTGAATGATAATATCGGGCAATAGCAATTAGGGGTCGCAAACCTTGACACAGAATTTCGAAAATACCGGGATACCGGACCAAATTTAGGTCTTATTCATACCGTATCTAATACCAGACTCGCAATACTCGAATTGTTCTGTATAGTCAACAGATTATACATATCGCAGCTTTCATATTATAGGGGCACAATTCTATAAACTTGATTGCTGGGAAAACGCGTTTGAAGATTCTGAGCGCTTCTGTTCGCATAATATCAGTCGTAACAATTAAAACTATTAATTGCAAAATAATAGAATATTATAAGAGTATGTCCGTTAGTTATGAATTACTTATCGCATATTAAGTTTATCCCAGCATTATTAGAATGACACACTTTACTCGGAAATATGAAAAAGGCATAAACTAAGTTTTGGCGGATTCATTGCACGTTCTGACTCTTTCTATCAGAGCGTCATGTAGATGTTTGATATTGGGCCCGTTTATAAGTAAACTCAAAAATGCTATTTTTGAGATGTGCCTCTATAGTATGAAAGGTGCGTATTAATTCATATTGACATACTTTTTTAAAATAAATACAAGGTTGCCTGCAGAAACTGCTACCTTAGGAATAAGGCCGCCTACTCTGACTTGTCTTCTGTTGTTACTTGTTGCGTTGTATGTTTTTTTCTTATGTGCAATAAATAATATTTATCTTAAATAACAAAATGTGAAATATGTTTTCTCAACAGAAATGGAGGACGACATATCAGTATCGACGGGTGACCAAATGGTGCCTATATCCAGCGACCTGAGAGAGACCCTGGCGAGACCTCCCTCCGTGAGGGCGGGCGACCTGGACGAGGTCGAGGAGGAACCGGCTGTCGTTGAACAAGGTAAATAACTTTTTCGCCGACCCATTTGGTGTTGCGGTTGAGAGGTCGGCTGCAACACCAAGGGTTCCGGTTCGATCCCCTGGGCAGTACAACATTTGTTGCATGAACATGTCTGTTCTAATGGTCTGGGCGTTTTCTATGTATAATATGTATTATTTACAAAAAATATATATAGGTATTTATCCGTTGTTAGTACCCATAATACAGGTACACGCTTAACTTGGGGCTATGGCGCTGTGTGAAAGTCAGGAATATTATTTATTTATTATCGGCCAATTGTGTTGAATAAATAAATAGTGGGTTTGATTTGGTATATTTCAAATTAAATCCAAAGTCTTTTGAAGACTAATAAAATTTATAAAATATGAGAGTTGGCACATCGTTATTTTTAGCCCAAATTTTGTATATTATGTATGTATATGTTTAATTTGTATATAAATTGTTAATTTGCTGAGGCATTCACAACAATATTTTTATTGTTTGATTTGACTGCTTATTTTGGTTATTGAAACATTACCTGTGGGGGTTGGTTATTGAAACATTACCTGTGGGGGTTGGTTATTGAAACATTACCTGTGGGGGTTGGTTATTGAAACATTACCTGTGGGGGTTGGTTATTGGCACTTTATTGTTATCTATATTTTATATGTTTATTGTAACTATAGATTTACAGCTATAATAAGACAGGTTAAATACTTAGTTTGGGGCCATATGACACTGTTTCATACAGCGATATTGACATTTATTTGTTTACTCTCACTCTTTCCAACGTATCGCAGTCCACTGTTGGACATAGGTATCCCCCATCTTGTTTTTTTTTTCCGAACTGACTACTGCTGTTGGCCGCAGATGGCCTTTACAGCTTCACCGGGCAAGTGGCGAGCGCAGATGGCTCTCAGCCTTAATATTTACACAACGAGCCTCGCGGGCGTCCCGAACGGGACTCGAACCTCGGCTTAGGCGTTGCGGACGGGCGCGGGTAGCCTAACATATTGGGGAGGAAAGCGGCCCGGCACACGCCGGTTACGCGAATAGGACTGTGTAACCCCCATCTTGCGTCAGATGCACACCGCGAACGAATGGAACTGTTTGCCTCCTTATGTGTTCCCCGATCATTACAACGTGGCCTACTTCTATATGTTTGTCATGTATGTTTATTGTAAAGCTGTCAAAATAAAATAAAATAAAAATACAAATAATAAAAATAATATGTTTTATATTCAATTATTCTACAATTCCAGACTCGGTTATCATGCCTATATTATTATTTATTATTTAGCAAGAGTGGCAGTGGGCAGGGCACATAGTGCGTAGAACCGATGGCCGATGGGGCGGAAAGGTTCTCGAGTGGCGTCCACGTAACGGAAAGCGAAGCGTAGGCCGACCCCCAACCAGATGGACGGATGATCTGGTTAAGGTGGCGGTAGCAGATGGATGTCAACTGCAAGGGATCGGTCGCGTGGAAATCATTAGGGAGGCCTTCGTTCAGCAGTGGACATAATTAGGCTGTAATGAAGATGATGATGATTTATTTATCATTACAGTCATGTGTTTATAAGTTTATAAATTTCAATAGGTACATAACACATGAACCCTGTAAGGGCACAATAATGAAAATCATGACAAAATCCACATAGCCTTACACACTAATACTTTCAAACTATATTAATAATATAAACTTGTCCTTGGTTCTTAGTTTCTATTGTTATGTCTCGTCTGATAAGTATTCTGCGGTGAATAGTAAGCTTTATTTAACAACAATTGCTTTAATTTGTTCCGAAATTGCTGAAATTTTTTCCTGTCTTATAATTAGGGAATCTTATATTTGTATTAGTAGTTATTTACCTAAATTATATTGTTAAACATAAGTTTACTTTGAGCAATCTTGTTTCAGAATCAGCGATGGCCCCGCTAATGATCCAGCCGCACACTATAGTGTTGAGGTATCACAGGAGGTACGCCGTTCGCCGATACCATAGCTGGTGAGTGATATTACTGTTTATTTTAACCTGTCTTAGTGGTTTTTATTTTTATCCTTTTCAACCTATCAAAGTCCACTGCTGGACATAGGTCTCCCCCATTTTGCGGCAGATATCCCGCTCCTCCGCTTTTCTCATCCAGCCTCCACCAGCGACCTTTGGCAAGTCGTCGGTCCATCGGGCCGGAGGGCGTCCTACGCTACGCTTGCCTAGACGCGGTCTCCACTCCAGCTCTCGTCTGCTCCAAATTTTTATTTTTACAGTAATAATAAATATACACTGACATAAACACAGCGCCATCTAGCCCCAAATTAAGCATTGGCCTGTAATGATTACTAAACAACGGATAAACGTAAATACTTTTTTGTAAATACATACATTTTGTTGTTTTTTGTTTCCTTTTTACTTTGGAATTATATAATAATAAGCTATATAATTTTACCGACCTTCGGAAGAGCAGTGTACCCTAATACAGGCAATTAGAAGCTTAAAAGGGGACACTGGAAACTTACTCTGTTAATGTAGCTAATTTTTATTACTGCCAATAAACAAACAAACATACAACCCTTGGTGTTGCAGGCGACGTTTCAACCGCAACACCAAATGGGTCGTCAAATAAAAATATCCTCCGAAAACTAAGTGTAATTATTTTTCTTTGTTAATAGGTACACAGACCAGCAAACAGACATATTCATGCACACAAAAATTTATACGGCCCGGGATCGAACCCGGAACCCTTGGTGTGGTAGTCGATGTCTCAACCGCAACACCAAATGGGTCGTCAAATATAAATGATCCTCCGATAACTAAGTGTAATTATTTTTCTTTGTTAATTGGTAACATCAAATGGGTCGTCAAATAAAAATGATCCTCTGAATACTATGTGTAATTATTTTTCTTTGTTAATAGGTAACATCAAATGGGTCGTCAAATATAAATGATCCTCCGATAACTAAGTGTAATTATTTTTGTTTGTTGGTAGGTAAACTGGGGGCAGCATACTTGGCGGACATGTCTGTGTGTCGGGCGAGACACACTCGCGTCGGCTTCGGTCCCGCCGCCCGACTCGTCTACGTCACAAGTTTGCAAACCGCCTCCAGCTTGCCGGACAGTAAGTATTGTTATGGAATAAAAATATCATCATTCTCCTGCCCTTATCCCATTACTTGGGGACGGCGCAGTATGTCTCTTTCTTCCATTCATCTCTATCAGATGTGTCATCCACACAAACCCCTTTCATGCCTCCTCATGACATATACATACCAAGCTGGCAGATTTCCTCTCAACTATTTATGAAAAATATATATTAAGAAATATATGTAAAAAGTGTGATATTTTTTTATACGATATGTATTTTGTCTATTCATCATCATCATCATCATCAGCTCATTCACACCCCCACCGAGGGGCACGAGCCCACCCGGTTAGGGTGATTAGGCCTTAGTAGTCCACGCGGGCCCAGTGCGGATTGGACGACTTCACACACAACCTTCGAATCTCTTCGCAGGCGTGCATGAAGGTTTCCTCACGATGTTTTCCTTCACCGTAAGAGCGTCGGATTTTGTCTATTAGTAGATTGATAAATCTACTACATGCGATGTGAAATGAAATTAATTGAAAAATATATATATTAAATTTGGGTCCATAAAGAACACTTAATTTGATTCTACCCCTGGTTCGGACTGTTGTTGTCCACTGAGAAGAATCCAGCAACAAACTCAGCCGTCACTCCTTTCAAAACATTTTGTGCTATTACAATAGATTTGTCTATAAAACGTATTAAGTATTTATATAAATCAAAGTTCCTTTAATACGATCCCAATAAGAAAATCATCAAATTAAATGGCATAAAACGCTCGCGAAAAGTATACAGAAACAATAAAAATGTAACATTTTGCGGTTAATATTTCTTTGTGATTATGTATTTATTTAATTATTTATCTAATGTAATCACGGAAATCTCAAATGTAATCTATAATCTTTATATAATTCCAACCAATGATTCCTGTATATATAAAAGTAGATACGCCATCCGTGCCTCAAAAACGAACCGCCGAAGAGAGTACTCTTCTGTTTAGGTTAATGTACGCTCATTCGAAATATACGTATGTGTGCTGTCACTGCATTCGGAACACTTTTTTCGATTGTTTTGTGAGCATATCACGAATCTATACTTTTTTACATCATTGATTCCAACCCGCACTGGGCCCGCGTGGGCGACTTTTTTTATCTTCAGTCAG
>PQWD01004524.1:0-24215 GCA_019425675.1 Leucinodes orbonalis
GAATTTCAGCTTTCTGAGTTAATGGGAAGTACTAGTTCTCTTTGATGATATGAGTGAGTGAGTGTCTGTCGAAATGCGAACTTTGCTTTCGCTTAGTCGGAATAAATGACTACAGACTTGAAATTTGGATTTCAAGTAAGTTATTATATTTACTAGATGACGGATGAGAATTTCAGCGCTCTGTATTATCCAAGGTTTAAATCGGGGCTGAAATGCGGCGAAATGGATCCTGTAAAGGATGGTACGGCAGTGTTTGCTTCGCGCTCGACTTGGCGGGGGCACTGCGTGCCCCCAGAGTCTAGTGAAACAGATGTAAGGCTCATATGAGCTGTGTCGACTGGGAGGTATCCAAGCAGTGTTCTCATCATCGTTACAGCTAAAGTGAAATTACGGGAATTATTAGAGACCTCACGAAGAGACTAAGAGAGCGTCGGTGGCCCAATGGTGTCGCTTTCCTACCGAGGATGAGGTTAAATCCCAACACTACAATGTGTTTTCGAATTTTCGAAAATATATGTACGTTATCCGACGCTCTTACGGTGAAGGAAACGTGAGGAAACTCATGCACCCCTGCGAAGAGATTCGCAGGTTGTGTGTGAAGTCGTCCAATCTGCACTGCGCCGCGTGGACGACTCAGGCCTAATCACTATACGGATTGGCTCGGCTCCTCGACCGGGAGTATAATGAGCTGCTGATGAAGAGACCTACATCTGTTGTCTCGTGTGACGGGACTGTGCGATATTTTACTTTCTAAAATAAAAAAGTCGAACGAAGGCTCCCTTATGATTTCACGCGATCCTAGCAGTTGACATCCATCTGTTACCCGTCAACCTGTTACCGTAACCAGGTCAACCGACCATCAGGTTGGAGAAAGGCCTACGCTTTGTTTCCCGTTACGTTAATAGGAGTATTAACCATTCTGGGTACGGGAGAATTGTTACTGTGCTCTGTAACTCTAGTAAAATGGGCTTCAATGCTCTTATATTCAGACCACGACTGTTGTTAGAGTACTCGTATCTGTCGTTTCTGCCAACCGCAAGGGTTACCACCATCTCTTAAACAGTATCACTTTAATGATACGTCATCATGTTTGTACCAGAAAAGGCGAAGTAATTATTGTAATACTGTTCTGGTCTCATGAATATGGTATCTCTCAGCACTGCACCGTAATGGCGTATCACTTACACCAGATGAGTGAATGAATCGTACCGTTCTCTTCACCAATCTTTTGTCAAACCAATGATATTCTGTATATATAAAGATAGATACGCCATCCGTGCCTCAAAAAAGAACCGCCAAAGAGAATACAGTTGTAGTTTTTGTTTAGTAAATGTCCTCATTCGAATATGTGTATGTGTGCTGTCGCTGCATTTGGAACACTTTTTTCGATTGTTTTGTAGGCATATCGCGAATCTATACTTTTACAGCATTGTTCTAAACATCAAGTTCCGCTGGTCCAAGCAGCCTTACAAATAGGTTTGCGTTCTTCATAGTTCTTTTTTTTCATAAAAGATCGGGCAAAGTGCAGAGCCGAGCAAGGGATCTCCATTATCCGATTGCTTTCCTGTTAAGTTTGCATTCAAAGCGAAGGTATGCTCGTACATTTCATTCAATTGAATTAGGTTAATTTATGGCCGTGCGACTAAGATCGAATGTATTTACAAACAAAAGTTTTTTATACGAGATTTTTTGGCAAAGTTTTTCGGCTTGTATCTTTTAACAGAAATCACTATGGGCGTGGTAAATTTATACTGGAAACAATAGTATCATAGAACCTTAACATGTTTATTTATTTTATTGATATTATCAACATTAGCTTAAAACGTTCCACATTCTTACGTTGAATTTACAACATTTAATGAATTGCGAAGCGTCTAATACCTATTATTGTTCTCATCATCATTACGGCCTTATATGCCTACCATAAGGGATACTAGTCTGTTAATATGATCAATGGTATCCCTTAATGACTTGCATGCAGACAAATTCTAGTAGCGGACATCCATCGGCAACAGCCACATTACTACATAGTGATTCAAAGTGATTCTATGACGATTCAAAAGTGAAAAGACAAAAAAGTGTAAAGACTTCAAAAGAATTTGAATTTTTGAGATTGGTGAATTCCGAAAATATTAATATAATTTTATACACAATATCATCATCAGCTCATAAAGTCCCCACCGAGGGGCACGAGCTACCCGTATAGGGTGATTAGGCCTTAGTCGTCCACGCAGGCCCAGTGCGGATCGGACGACTTACACACAACCTTCAAATCTCTTCGCAGGCGTGCATGAAGGTTTCCTCACGATGTTTTCCTTCACCGTAAGAGCGTCGATAACGTACATATGTTTTTCGAAATTCGAAAATACATTGGTACGTGTCGGGATTTGAACCTCAGCCTCCGGTAGGAAGGGGACAGTCCACACTGAGCCACCGACGCTCTGATACACAATAGTTACAATAAATGATATAAACGATATAACAGTGTCCTTACTGTAATTTAGACTAAGAACTTTGTATGTATTTGGCACTGAATAAATGATTTTATTATTATGTATTGATGGCTTCATTCTTCAAACTGGTCTTATTGTTTGGATATTTTCAAAAAACATACATTTTCTTTTGACAAATTACACACATACGCAACTCCAATCGACAAACATCACTGTATTTGGAAATATTAGACTAGTGGGGTATGAATTCATTAAATTTATAAAGCTTATTTTTTACAAATATTGATATTTGAAGGAAACGTGGGGTCCTTCAAGCTATATTTTAACATCAATATTTTAAGGTCATCTGTTCCATCTTGTGGTTGTCTTATGTTTGCCAGTATACAACTTTTGGCATCATCATTAAAATCATAATCACCATCAGCCTTAATAAATATCCACTGACAACAGTGCTATCAAGCCCAAGTTAAGCGTGAAGCTTGTAGTATGGGTATTAAAACGGCTGAAACTTATAAACTAAATTAGCTCATCATCATCAGCTTTAACGTCCCGAGGGGCAGAGCCTACCCGTATAGGATGTGATTAGGCCTTAGTCGTCCACGCGGGCCAGTGCGGATTGGACGACTACACGCACACCTTTGAATATGTCGCAGGCGTGCGTGCGCAGGTTTCCTCACGGTGTCTTTCTTCACCGTATGAGCGTCGGATAGCGTACATATAATTTCTTAAATTCGTAACACATTGGTACGTGGCGGGATTTGAACCTCAGCCTCCGGTCCGAGGGCACCAGTCCACGCCATTGAGCCCGACGCTCTAACTAATACACTATAACTAGCTTCTTTACTAACAATGAAAAATAAAGCTACCAAGAAGAAGCAAAAAAACCACGTAATTTTTAGAATTTTAGTGCACTAGTCTTTGACAAATCGACGTTTTTACGTTATGAGTACGCGCTTACTCGGCGACTCTCCTGCCTCAGGCGCCACTGCAGCGCACGTGCTCTGGAAACTTGTGTTTTATACAGGTACTGGCTAGGTTCCATCGTATCTCATTTTTACTCGCAGTGCGATATATCCTCGCATCACTAGAATAAATAATTTTATTACAGACACAGCACGTCTAGCCCAAGTTAAGCGTGAAGCCTGTATTATGGGTACTAAATGACGGATAAACATACTTTTTTTGTAAATTATACATTTATACATAGAAACACCCAGATCATTACATACAGACATATTCATGCACACAAATGTTTGTACTACAGGGATCGAACCCGGAACCCTTAGTGTTGCAGCCGACGTCTCAACCGCTACACAATGGGTCGTCGAAAAATAAAAGTACACATATGTAAAAATGCATTCTGTCTCACGAATGCATTTTTGACATGGGATTAAAAGATTTTCAACCAAAATTAAAAACAGTGATGCATTTTGTCATGTGAAGTTTTGTGCATTGACTTATCAAGTTTTATAGATGAAGCTTAAGATTGAGCCAAGCTTTTATAAAAGCAATTTAAACAATGCTTCAAGAAAGTCTTCAAGTTTATTTATTCTGTAAACTATGTCACGAAAGTAGTTATCACATCTCTTAGTACAAAAAGTCAAAGCTCAAAGCTTTGAACACAAAATCCCCTTCATAAACAATTAGGCCATTCCATCCATCGTTATCGCACCGCCGTCGTTCCAAAACGTTGCTGACACAGCGAAATAACGTCATCCGAGGTTTTCATCTCCCGTCCGGTGCTTACGACCAGTTGATTAAACAAAGATCGGAGACCCGGTTATTAGCCGGTCCTGACACAATGGCCAGAACAGGGCTTCATTCCACAATTTTCTTTTTACATTCACAGCGCCATCAAGTCCCAAACTAGCATTTTGTATATGGGTACTTAGCAACGGATAAACAAACTTATTTTTTTGTAAATTCATATACTTAGAAAATACCCAGACCAATACAAAAGACATGTTCGTGTTAATGCCGGGGATCGAGGCCGGAACCCTCGGAGTAGTAGTCGACTCACCATTACACAAATGGGTCGTCGTATTTACTTGACATTACGACACTTAACATCCAACTGTAAATTTGGTATTCCGGTACAAATTTTTAATGTTACAAAGTGAACAGGTCAGGAGCTCACCTGACGGTAAGTGACGCTCGACCATGACAAAGCGGCATTGAAGAAAAATTAACAACTGATAGACAGTTTTTATTCTCCATCATTCGTACTGACAGATGTTAGGTTCCTTAAACTCGGTAATTTTACTAGCTACAGTTCACTCATCCCCAAACATAAAGTGCTTACCTCTCGTGTTTCATGGGACGATATCGACGGACAATCTGTCACTGCGGTGCTACCTCCTAGACGACTCAGTACCGAGTCTACCACAAGTTACTTTAATGTTTAAAATGGTTTATATAAAAGAGTGATTTGTTTAATAGTATCGGATTAAAATCTACGAATAACAGAACGTAAGCGTGCATTTTTACTATAAGAGCAATAACGATTCTATTAGAGCCTTTTAAAATTAGGGGAATTGAGGCTTGGGCTAGAAGTGGGTTTTGGTGCTCAGTACAGGATTTGACGGGTAATGAATGCTGAAATAGGTGTTGTGTCTTACAAAAATGTGGTTGCAAATTATTTTTTTGTTATTATGATCCTCGAGGGAGTTGTCATTCCGAGTTGTGCTCATACTGTTCGCTATGTGTTTGTGGTTTAAGAATAGACAGAAAGAAATATTTATTTCTTTGAAAGTTACAATTAATTAAAATGAATATTGTACAATGTCTTTAACATAGTGTATCTAGGCCCAAGTTAAGCGTGGAACTTGTATTACGGGTACTAACAACTGATAAACATAATTATCCTTTTTTGAATACATACAATATTTATACATAAATAACATAGAGCGATACAAACAGACATGTTCATGCACAATGTGTGTATTACCGGGGATCGAACCCGGAATGTAGAGTAGTATTACACCAAGGTGGTGTAATACTTAGTCTACAGTTGGACTGGTCTCTCCATTTTTACGCAATATCCTGGTCCGTTTTCCTCGCCAGCCCCACCAGCGACCTTTCGCAAGCGAAAGACAATACTTAGTAAGACACGCAAACAATAGCGTAATATAATACTGTATTAAGATCGAAATGGCGCGGAATTTTCTGAAATTCTGGAGGGTTGAATTTTGCGGTGGGGGCAAGTAACGGTCGCCGCGGGGCATCCTTATCTGTTGAACACCTTGGAGCCTGTTATTGAGGAAATATTTATTAAATGGTATATTTTTATGTTATTAAAAATACGAAGATAAGATTGATGATTTTTTATTACAAAGTATACAAGACAGGACGCTCTGATGGTAAGTGATATGCCTGACTACGACAGAGCGACATTGAAGGAGACCAACAACTGATAGACGTTATTATTATCCATTAATGCCGCACTGCACATGTCATCCGAAAGAGATGACAAGGTTCTGAAACGTGGTTATTTAGAAAATGACTCGGGTGACGAACTCAGACGGTATTGATGGAGAATTACTTACTTTTACTAAGTGGTAGACTCGATACTGAGTGTCTAGGTAGGTACCACCGCAGTGCCAGATATCGTCCATGAACAGGTGTGTTATGCACTTTTGTGTTTCGGGATGAGGTCGCTGTTGCTAGTGAAATTACGGGTATAAGAGACTAACATCTGGTGTCTCGGGTGACGGGCGCAGTGCGCATTGATGGAGAATTATAACTGTATATCAGTCGTTGGTCTCCAAATGCGCTGTCATGGTCTCGTGTCATTACCATCAGGTGAGCGTCCTGGCCGCCCTGTACATTTTAGCATAAAAGAATGCTTTTAACCTTATGTGGCGTCGCATCGCGTTAGAATAACATATTTTACAAAGGTCAATGGGGGCTTTTCCCGGATCGGGATACAATAGGCGGTTTATGTTTTTGAAGACGGATCACGGCTGATAACGGATGGTGGCGCAGATCGGGATAACGGCGGAATAAGTTATTGGGCGGTTTAGTATACAATTGAGCGTTGGATCTGTGTTTTCTATTTCGGTTGCTGTGGCAACAAATGCCTTTTTTTTTAGTTCTTCTTTGAATTGAATTTATATCGATCCGTCTACAAAGAGATTTTTCGAAGATCGCCATCATCACTTACATCAGGTGACATGGCGGTCGAATGTCTGTCTAGATGGGAAAAAAAGATCGACTCAATTTGCGACAAGACTAGTTGCTATCAACGCAGACTCATTGTGGATTACTATTACAAAATAGTGAGCGACCAGCAGCTTTAATGTTTAGTTATTGAAATTACAGCTTTTGCGATAAAACACTAATATTGAAAAACAAAGGTAAACTGCATAAAAAATAGTTTCCAATCAACAATTTAAAAACTCAAAGAAATGGTTGCCGTAGGGTAACAGAAGTTTTTCGTTCGCGGTTGCGGCTTACGCGTGTTGGCGGCAGGAGGGCTCGTCTTTTTTTCTCTTCAAATCAAAGCTCCTTATTTTTGTAAAACGTTTATTGTGTGTTACAATTAATTTCTTTTATGTAAAATATAATAAATAATGCAATGATGGATCAGTCGCGGGCGAGGTGGTTCGCAAAAGTGTCGAGCAAGATGTGTGGGCTTTTACACGGGTTCTTTCATTTCGCCGACGTCCTCACTAGATGGCGCTAGCAGTTAGCGCCGACATGCGCCGGCTTGGAAGCACGCCTTTCAATATATGTGAGTTGTGGTCAGCCGCTGACTGTGGCAGCAACGGGCATAGCTTGCAGAAAGCCGCCGGATCACTCCAGACACAGTACGGATGTCAGCAACTCTTGACACGCCGTCGTGCCGGATACACTCGTATGACACGGCCAACTTCCACTTCAGTGGCGGTAAACCGTCGTCTTTAATAAGGACAAGGCTATCCAGAAAATGTCTCCTTTACGTCTTCCACTTCGATCTCGTTTGCAACTCTGCCACATATTCTTGGACAGCGCTGCCAGAAGTGCTGCCGTAGTTGCTCGATCCTGTCGTAGCGCGCCAGACTTGTTGTAGGCTCGTCTGTCAGGTCGTTGCACGTAGGAGCAGTCATCTGCCGGCCAATAAGAAAGTGGGAAGGTGTGAGAGGTGCAAGGTCTGAGGGATCCGAAGATAGTGGAGATAGGGGACGGGAATTGAGGACAGCTTCGATTTGTGTTAAAGCTGTGCTAAACTCCTCGTACGTTAAGTTTGCATTTCCTAAAATACGTTTAAGGTGAAACTTGCAAGCGCGAATTCCAGATTCCCAGAGGCCACCAAAATGGGGAGAATAGGGGGGAATGAATTTGAATTGTATCCCATCCATGGCTGTAAAATTAACAATTTTCTCTGCGTTTTCCTTTAAGAATAAAGGAAATTCCTTTTCAGCACCTACAAAATTTTACCGTTATCTGAAAATATGATTTGAGGTTTACTCTTCGACTAATAAAACGCTTTAAAGCCAATATGTAATCATGTGTGGTAAGACTGGTGACAAGTTCCAAGTGAACTGCTCGTGTTGAGAAACAAATAAATAAACAGATGTATGCTTTCATTAAACGTGAACCTCTGCCTTTACGATTTAATAAGTACACAGGTCCCCGTAGTCTACGCCAGATCGCATAAACAAAACCCACCTCTAAGCGTTCAGATGGTAAGTTACCATAATGGGAGACAAAAGTTTACCTTTAATCCGTGTACAGATCACGCACTCTCTGACTATTTTTCACTAGGTTCCTAGACCAAGAGGCCACCACTTTTCACGCACAGAAGCTAACAGAAGCTGCGGACCAGCGTGTAATAATCGCTCATGTTCGTGTCTCAACATTATCACTGTAAACGGATGCTTACAACACAATAACATTGGGTGTTTTTTATTGTAGTCGAAATTAGACGCATTGCACAATCTTCCGCCTACACGAATTACTTTGTTTATATCTAAAAACACATTTAATCCCGACATACGGTTAAATTGTTTGTTGTTTGGTTTTAAAGGAATGTTTTTGTCTAAGTGACTATACACGTCAGGAAATGATTCTCGTTGCGCGCATCCAACTAGCATTTGCAGCGACGCGGTTAACTCGAACACCGATAAGGAACCGGTTTGCCGATGCCGATCTTGGTTACGTTTATTGCTGGCGCGAATATTATGTATGAATCTAAGTACGTATGCACCAATGCGAAGTAATTTATTATAAGATGAATACCTTTCGAAGTTGATTATACTGTCATCGCACGGCATTGTTGTGACCAAACTTACTGTTTTTGACTTTAATTCGGGTAACGTATCACTTTTAGGGCTGTCCCATGTGTCGGAATTAATATCAATCGAGTTATGTAGATAGGATGGACCGTTCCACATAAATTACAGTCTATTAATGAATCTAAATAGACACCCCTAGACAATAGATCGGCTGGGTTGTCTTTACTGCTGACGTGCAACCATATGGAGTTACCAGTGAGTTCGTTTATCTCCCTTACACGATTCTGTACAAACGTTTTTAGTAAGTGTGGTGACATTCGAATCCAACTCATGACTATTGTTGAATCTGTCCAGAAATAAACTTTGTCAAACTGCAACTGGAGTGATTCAACAATTTTCTTGTAAAGTCTTGCCCTACTAACGCGCCACAGAGTTCAAGACGAGGAACGCTTTGTGATAATAAAGGACATACTTTGCTCTTTGCACACAATAGACGGACTGTAATGGTTGATTTGTCGTCAAATGTACGAATGTAAGCGCATGCTCCGTATGCATGGTTTTGAGATGCATCACAATAAATGTGGAGTTCCGTACATTTAGTATGGTTGCCTCGCACCTGACGTGAGATACGTAATTCATTTAATAATTTTAACGTGTGAATAAAATGTTTCCATTCGGATACAATTTCTTGGGACACTGGTGTATCCCAATCAATTTTACAAAGCCATAACTTTTGTAGTAGGCATTTTGCTATTATGACAACCGGGGAAAGCAGACCTAATGGGTCATATATTTGTGAAATAACTGATAACATTACGCGTTTACTTAATTTTGTTTCATCAAAAAAATTCAATTTTTGTTGTGAAATATAATTGGTCACTTTTATTGTGCCAACCTAACCCTAATGTTTTATTTTGCGTGTGCTCGTCTATAAATAGATCTTTTAAGTTGTCTTCTGAAATATCAGAATTAAAAGTCCACTTTCGCAAAGGAAAACAGCCTGATTTTAATACTCGAGATGTTTTCTCACAGATTTGCAATAAGGTAGGAAAATCGTCATTTCCGGTTATTAAATCATCAACAAACATATCATTTAAAATGATGCGAGCTATGACGTCATCGCCGCATTCCAAAGCTAGTTGCCTAATGCATCGCATAGAAGGTATGGAGAACAACATTCTCCGTACGTCACCGTGTTTAATTGGTAGGTTTCTAACGGATCTGTGGGATTTTCCCTCCAGAGTATTAATTGCAACTGCCTAAGATCAGCCTGCATAAGTATTTGTCTAAACATTTTAGTACAGTCCGCACATGCTACGAATTTATGTTGTCTAAAACGTAATAATATAGAAAAAATATCATTTTGCAAGGCCGGCCCGGCAATTGTATATCGTTAAGCGATTTATTTGTACTGGTCACCGCGCTGGCATCGAACACGACTCGCAACTTGGTAGTGGTGCTTTCCTCACGCAACACTGCATGATGTGGTAAATAATAGTTAGGGTGACCAGGCTTTTCAATTCTTGTCATATGTCCTAATTCTAAATACTCGCGCATAAATTCCGTATACCTTTGCTTGAGTTGAGGCACCCGTTCTAATTTACGCTCAAGTGATAAGAATCTCCGTTTCGCTAACGTGTACGAATCACCAAGTGCTTCTGGTGATTCTTTTAACGGCATACGAACTGAAAACCTACCTGTTTCGTCTCGTACTGTTGTATCAATAAATAGCTTTTCACACTTGCGCTCATCCTCTGTTAGTAATGGGCAAGAGGAGGGTGGTATGTTTTCTAACTCCCAAAATTTTCTAAGTTGTGTATCTATGCTTTGTGTGAAATTACATTGAACTTGAGAAATCTGTGAGTCTTTTATACGTATCGGACCAGAGATTAACCAACCTAGTTTTGAGCTTTGAAGGTAAGGACCGTTTGGTAAACGAATTTTCTCCGAATCTAAAAGATCCCAAAATATGTCTGCACCTATTAGGAGATCTATTTCGGAAGCCACATAAAAACTGGGGTCTGCCAGACGTATATTATGTGGAATACGTATTAAATTTGCATTAATGTTAGTCGAGGGCAAACTGGATGTTATGCGCGGCAAGACAAAACATTTTATTTGTATATTATAATCGTTTATTTTTGATCGCATATAAATATCGCATAAATTATTCGAGTGGGTGACTGATTGTCCACACCAGAGATGTGAATTGTGGACTGTATACAAGGCGCATTTAATCGTTTACATAGCCTTTCAGAAGCAAAACAATGTTGACTACCGTTATCTAACAAAACTCTAGCCGTATGATAACAATTGTCGCTGTCAGCTACTTCTACTAATGCTGTAGAAAGTAAAATCGGCGTTAACGCATTTGTTTCCGTATAAATATTACTCCCGTCGTCGCAATCAGCTGTGGAATGCAACGCAGTAGATGTATGTATACCGATAGTGTCCGGCCCAGCTGTTTGCTCCGGGCGCGCACGCACACTACCACTATCATGCGCATTTGAAGTGTCTACGTTTACGTGTAACAAACTGTTATGTTTTTTCTGACATTGTTTACATGGACCGAAAATGCAATCGTTAGTTGAATGTCCAGAACGCAAACAATTGTGACATAACCTTTTGTCGCATACAAATTAAACCTTTCCTTTACAGTTAAGTTAAGAAAAGTAATACACGCATAAAGACCATGGTTTTTGTTACACAAAACACATGCACGGTTTTTTGGTTTCGAATTAAAATACTTGTTCGTTTTATCGCTATTACTAGTAGAAACATAACTATGGACGCGTGTTGTGCTTTTATGTGAATCATGATATTTATTTTCGTTTGAAGGTAACTTAGTCTTTGGCTTATTATGATTAGCGTTTATCATTTCTAACATATCGGCCCTGTTTCTCAGGAAGGAAATCAAATCATCTAATTTAACTGTTGAATTAATAGGAATTAAACCTTTATGATTCTCCCATTTACGTTCTGTGGAGGGATCAAGTTTAGAAACGATTAAATAAATAATTAAAGTGTCCCATGATTCTGTGGGCTCATTTAATGTTTTAAGGGCTCGTAAATTCCTTAAAATGGTATCAATTAACTTCCTAATTTGCAAGGGCGATTCGTGTTTAATAGGCACAATAGCAAATAACGAATTAATATGGTTTTGAATTAAGAGCCTGGTATTATGGTATCTATTTTCGAGTAGCTCCCATGCATGAATATAATTTACTGCAGTAAACTCAAGGGCACTAATCACCTGGAGGGCACTACCACTGAGTGAAGATCGCAAATAATGAAACTTTTGTATCGCATCTAAGTCGGAACTCTTATGAATCATAGTGACATATGAGTTTCTATATTCTAGCCAATTATCATACGAAGTCCCATCATAACTTGGAAGACGAATTTCAGGAAGTTTTACATTCGACTTTAAAATATCGGAAGTTAAGGGTAGTTCTTTGCCGCTCACCGGGGCGTTGTCCGCAGTCTTCACACATTCTACAGTACAATTTGCAATAGCCATAGTGCTAAAATATAATGATTCTACTGATTCTAGGTATTCAAGATTACTGGTGATTTCACTTTCAGAAGAATAAAGTTCATTTCGCTATGAATGGCGTTAAATTTTGGAAAACGTCAATAACTGCCTGCATTCGTAATTTTAATTCTGCGATTTGAGTATTTATTAATTTATCTAAATTTAAAGATTCTATATATTTCTTAAATTGTGTAATTTTACCCCTAAGAATACCCCTTTGTTTCTTAAGCTCGGGAAGACACTCTTCTCCTGACTTTTTGTTGGGTGAACGGGAACGTTTAATTATGATCACTACTCATTTTGGTGGCTTAACAATAGGAAACAGGAATTACTCACGTTTGCAGATACCAACGCTCGTAAGTATGAATTTCACTCGATCACGCGCGACTGTAACGTAAAAAATGCACCGCTTTAACACAACTCGTATATGGAATGGAGTAGACGGGAACAAAGACCTGACCGGCTCGTTTTGATGCTCGATGTCCTGGTTCTGGCGAGATCGTCTTGCTGCATGCGGCTCTGAAGGTCCAAATGTTGGCGGCAGGAGGGCTCTCGTCTTTTTTCTCTTCAAATCAAAGCTCCTTATTTTTGTAAAACGTTTATTGTGTGTTACAATTAATTTCTTTTATGTAAAATATAATAAAATAATGCAATGGATGGATCAGTCGCGGGCGAGGTGGTTCGCAAAAGTGTCGAGCAAGATGTGTGGGCTTCTTACACGGGCTTCTTTCATTTCGCCGCGTCCTCACTAGATGGCGCTAGCAGTTAGCGCCGACACCGCGGAATCCTCTTTCCGGCACGCTGTAAGGAATTCATAGCTATTGAGGCTGACCACTAGCACCTTGAACCTTTAAATTTTATTAATTTATTTCTTTCAACTGCCTACCTTTGTTTTTCAATATTAGTGTTTTATCGCAAAAGCTGTAATTTCAATGACTAAACATTAAAGCTGGCTGGTCGCTCACTATTTTTGTAATTGTAATTCAACGAAATGAGTCTGTATTGATAGCAATTAATGCTGTCGAATCGAGTCAATCTTAAAGAAAAATCTTTGTAGACGATTTGATAATAAATTCAATTCAAAGGGAAACCTAAACCGACATAGCCCGCCGGATCAGCAAGTTGAAGTGGCAGTGGGCTGGTCACGTATGTCGCAGAACCGATGGCCGTTGGAGCAGACGAGTTCTGGAGTGGAGACCGCGTCTCGGCGAGCGTAGCGTAAGACGCCCTCCGATCCGATGGACCGACGACTTGCGAAAGGTCGCTGGTGGAGGCTGGATGAGAAAAGCGGAGGACCGGGCGCAAAATGGGGGAGACCTATGTCCAGCAGTGGACTGCGATAGGTTGAATAGATAGAATAGAACTGCCTTCATAGTCTTGTGGTGGCATTGGATTTTGATTGCTGGGATCCGAGGGCTTTGTGTTCTAGTACCATGGGGAAACCGCATAGTGAGGGTCACTGTGCGATTTTGAAAGAAAGGTTTATTTGACAAAAAGGAAACACTACATATACCAACATTGTACACATAATTACATATTACAAAGAAAGACAACGTTAAATAAAAAGAGACAGATCATAACAGTGAATAGAAAAATAAATTAATATCTACATAGAGACGAGTAAAAAATAAATAACAAAAAAGAAAGATGGCAAATACAGTGTCATTCCATGTCAAAAATGACCCCGCCTCAGCATTGGCTGCCTGGAGTTGTTGTGATTCAACACACATTATTTTGCTCAGCTTGATCAGGATATTGGCTATTGATTAGGCTAAATCACCTGATTGTCCAAAAAGTGAGATGAGTCTAAGCTTTTGAGAAAACTATAATCTGCCAGTCCTCGCTACAGTCTTAGGATGGTAGTCGTTACCACCCATCAATCCGCATTAAGCCCGCGTGGTGGGTTATGACCCAATCTCTCCATAACTATGCTGTACGGAAAGCCCTGTGCCTTACAATGGCACATAGGCTGTTGATGATTTCTTTATACCCAAGCCAAGAACATTTTCAAGATTCACAGGATGGCATTTTGGAACAAAACGGTAATTTCTTGCAATATTCGTGCGTCTTGACTCGTCTCACAGAGCGTAAACGAGCATACACTGCTCGTTGAGCTTACATTTGTCGCACTTTGAACGCGGCTTGTCCCATCTCCTGTATTGGGAAATCTGTGGTTCTCCCCAATATATCGTTTCGCTAAAACCTACGCAATAAATGCTGACACCTGCGCGGGTTATATAAGATCGTCGGATAAGGAATTAAGGACGTAAAGTGCCGCTTCCAACAAATATTGAGAAATCCCTATACAACAAATGCTTTATGAAATGGGTTACCTGCCTTAATTACACGTATATATACATTGGCATTTATTTTAAGTTGATTGGATTTAAGTTGTGAGATTTGAGTTTATTTTATACAATGTTTCAAAAAGAAAATTATAGAAGATGCTTAGGCATTTCTACATCTTATGCAATTATCTACTCTTTTTATCGAGGACTTATTAGGCGTACCCTGGTCTGAAGTATTGTCTTAAATCAGCGAAACAGAAAAATATTTATTAAATAATTTTAATCGTCGTATGTGACAACATGCTGTAGGTAGTTCAGTGCCCTGTAGTAAAATGTTATAATATTGTAACTAGCTGGGGGTTCAGGATAAATTATTGCCAAACATGAAGAATAACACGGTAACACACTTTATTAATTATCCACAATAAATTACACACAACTAATTGGTCAATTAACGCACGAACTATAATCCGTAATTAACACTGCACACTATAACGCAACACTTAATGAGTCCGTATAATGTCCGCACACACACGTTATAATCACTCGTTAACTCTTCACACTGTTATCTCACACTCGACGATCCCTTTATCACTCGCTTCTTCCTTGTAGTCGCACGTACTTCGCTTTTCGTTCGCTCTGAATAGAACACAAGACTCCCGGCGCACCCGTCGGTCCGCCTTATATACCTGTCCGCCCGCTAAGCTCGAAGCGTCGACGTCATTCTACATAGTTCGCGAAATATCTCGAACATGCTAGACTCTTTGCTGTTTGACAATTTGCATGTTATACTCTATGGTGGACTAACGTCACATATTAGCCGCCATATTTAATATCATTTTAATTACGTCAATTCGTAACAATATAATAACATGAACTAATAAAAAAATGCGGACAGAGTCTCGCCAACAACAAAAGTCTGTCATAATTCGGCCAGTATTTGTATAGAAAACCACAAAATATTAAGACATTTGCGCGCATCGATCAACAAAGCCATAGATTATGGAAGGAAAAAAATTTAAAAAAGTGCATGGCTTGTGTTGTGAAAAAAAAAATGATGGTGCAATGGTGCATAAAATTCAGTGATCAAAAGGGAAAAATCTAGTAATTACATATTGTAGGCAAACTAAACAATTCGATTATATATTTTAGTTTAAAACATAAAAATAAGTATAAAAATAATATTCTTGCTGTCATTACAGAGACATATTTTATGTTTTATTGACAGATGTTACGCGGTTGACTTAATAAACTTTTTAAAAATAAAATATTATTAACTTAGATGTGCACAGTTTGAAATATGAATACAGAGTTGCTTAAATCTATGAATACAGCTTTATATTAATCAAGAGTATGGATAAGTAAATATCCTAATGAAGTTTGAGTTACAAAATAATACCTTAATTACTAACAGTTATCTTAATGAATTGGCTGAGAAAGTCTAAGGATTTGTAATTAGTAATAGTGAAAACAAGGATAACAATATTATCGACTGATCATTAGTAATCATAAGTAAATAGGAATAATGATATTGTTTGTGAGAAAGGTCTTACTTACAAAATAGAAATAGTAATTATAATATTAAGAATACATTCATAAAGTAAACGTTATTATATTTAGAAATGACTAATTTACAAACTAGAGTCTTATCCTAATGATTTATGATATAGTTACTAATAATATTAGAAAGTATGTGAATATAATATTAAAACATTATATGGTAGGTAGGTATCATATTATAACACAGACCGTCCGTATTATTTTATACGTCCATGATAATATCGTATCATTAATATAAACATAATAAATAGGCTTGTTTTTTATAGTAGTGTCTATAACAGTTTTACCACAATTGCTATTTCACATGTTTTACATCTTATTCTTTCTATTATGACCCACACTGACACTAATGCAATGTCTTCTTGTGTATATGAGTCCGGAAAAATATGACTTAAAGCCTTCAAATAAAGAATCATTCGATTAAAGAAATATTCCGCCAAAATCCAAAATAGGGATCACCTGTTTGTAATAGGATGAACAAACCTAGCACAATGTGTATATATTACTTATAAACGAAACACAGTACCTTCAACCTAAGTAACAACAACAAAAAACACAACGTTACTCTGGCGAGAACAATCCGAACTGCAACCGGAGTATTGGCAAACAAACTTGTAATGTATTTGCTCCCAGCTGTTCCTCCAATAATGGCTGATTCACGACTGCTGACGGTGGCTTTGATATTGGATTATTTATTTTTATAACAAGACAAAGTTCTGAATGGGCATGATCCTAGGTAAGTGTCTTATAAATCGAGTAATAATATCACAAAACCGAGTCTATTTAATTATTACTCATTTTGCCCCAGATAAGCAAAATAGTCGCAATTTCGAAGATCCTTTTTTTCAGTTATTTTGACTAATGCTAAAACTTACTTAAGCACATACAAGTTTGACCATATATTAATATCAAAATAAGAAATAAATAATCCGCTCTCTTTCACTGCTATTTTTTATTGCGAACAATAACCGTATGCCATAATGAAACATGTTTACGCGAGATTTAACGTAAAAATCAACCCAAGACCTTCCAAACAGTGCTGTCAAAGACAGTATCAGATACCAATTGATATTTCAGTGATACATGGTATATATGCACACACACGCACACACTCACCCACACGCATTCAGACTCACACTTTTATAAGGAGTTTGTAAGTGCATACATTGCATCATGAATAAGAACAATAAGAACACACTAATTTATTGTTGTTATCTGTACGCTTAGCCTTAAGAACTTTTAGATATGGAAGAGCGAGGGCACCAAGCACAGGCACTATTTGCTTAAATGGTGGGCTTCAATTACTGTGTATAAATGTGTAACTATGTTTTATGAAATAAACTTATTGTTATTATTATTAGAGTATCGAGAATACATCAGTAAGTAGTGTGATAGACGCCGGGCTGTCAATGCGACCGCCGGGCCCCGTCGGTGATTGATCACGACCCGGGATATCGGTCATGCCTCGGCTCACTTCGGCACCGATGTAATAAATATTACATTTAGCTTAAGTACCGTAAATGAATTGCTTATCTTTGGAAGGTAATTCATAAAGATCACGTAAACTTCGTTTCTCAATTTTAACTCAGTCAAGGCATTATATAAACAGCACAAATAAAAATGCAGGTCGCTGAAATAACTAGTTCAAAATTAGACAGTAACTGTCTTATAAAATATATTTTAAAAGTAAGATTGGATTATTGTTAACAGTAAGCGTACTTAAATAATTAAAATACCCCTCTCGTCCGAACTTTTGATGAAGCTAATGTTAAGCATAATTAAATCTGACAGTGTTACGGCAGGTTAGAGATCGTTTCGTTTCTATCTTTTTCTCGGGCTTTTGAATCAGCGCCGAAAACAATATTTTCCCATACAATATTCCCAAAAATACAAAACTATTTAAGTAAATGTAAATATGTTATACTTTTTGCAAAGTTATACAGCTCATGAAATTTGTAACTTAAATTGCTATTTAAATAAACTCAACGCCGTTTGAAAACACACATTGTTATTATCTCGTCTTTCTGTCAAGCTTAAAATAACAAAAAACTTATAATCCGTCACAGAGACAACTTGCCGCGGGGCTTATCTCAAATTATACTAGTTGGGGATAAGTTTCAGCTGCCCTTGTTCATGTAGATTCGCGCGCCTTTTTACCTAAAAATAATGTTGTCCGAACACATGAGCGCGGGTGTTCGAGAGAGTGCGAGGAGACGGCGACATCTTCGAATTATTGCGGTCACGTCGCTAACTTTGTAAGGGCGGGGTGTACCGGG
The DNA here is from genome assembly GCA_019425675.1 of Leucinodes orbonalis. NCBI lineage: Eukaryota > Metazoa > Arthropoda > Insecta > Lepidoptera > Crambidae > Leucinodes > Leucinodes orbonalis. The sequence goes on from PQWD01004524.1 coordinate 18,328, forward strand.
GAGAGTCGGGAGGGCCGGGGGGTGAAGATCAACCCGAAAGGCGCCCGAAGGTTTGTTTAAGCTTTCCCGCCGGTGCGCGAATAGAGATGAGACGATAATCGATAGGTATCTGCTAATTGGTGATTTTCGTAGGTTGTATCCAGCTAGAGTGGGGTCTCGGACGATATCGCAAGACGTGCAACGTGCTTATTACGGGTGCGATTGATTTTGTTCGCAGTAATTGAATCTTGTTTACTGGACTCAGCGGTCCCGAGTATAATTGTAGCCAAAGCTAGATTTGTTTGAATTGAACATTGGGGTTTGTAATAATATTATGAAGGTACGTTTTGTGAAGGTAAGAGAAGCGTTGATGTTGGCACTCGTATTATAAAGATCATATAATATATGTGTTACGGACTTTTTGGTTTAGACTGGCCAGTAAGACTATGACTATTATATTCGTCGACAAAAATAGACTGACGACGCGACTGACGAGAACAGAGGACTGCCGACCTATATTATTTTAATATTAGGATTATTATATAGGATTGGTGTTGGTTATGGACCTCTTCTACATAATGAATTAAATTGTAAACTTATAAATAATTGCACACCAGACGCTTCATTTAATCAGATTATAGATCAGATTAAAATGTGTAAATATAATAATGACTCCATCATTGCATTAATGATGGGGAGCGGGTTAAATGTAAGCAAAAAAGATATTCTTTCTGGATTCTCAGTATTGTCAGGGCTCAATGTAAAGAAAATTGTTGTAAGTGCCTTTCCATTTTCTAGGTATTATACACCTAGCCAGAATAACTGTATTCACTTATTGAATACTCTTTTATATAATTTAACATATAGTCATAGTGACAAGTTTATGTTTTTTGACATAAACAAAAGTAAAGAAATAAGTTTATTTTGACTGGCAAAACTTTTTATTTGCCTTATAAAATAAAAAGAAACTAGCTACTTTGTTAGCGTTTAACATTAAAAATTTATTTATTCAGACTTTGGAAGATGTTCCAAGTAATTTAAATTATATAATAAGACAATAGAGGACTTCTCTGGCAAACCGGTGACAAAGGAAAATCCCAACTGCCTTAAAATTATTCATCAGAATATTCAGGGGTTTTCTGGAAAGGAATTAGAATTAGAATTATTTTTAAATAAAATGAATGTTGACATACTATGTATTACCGAGCACTGGTTAAAGCAGCATGAACTAATTATTAGTATTGATAACTATATGGTCAGTAGTTCGTTTACTAGGAAATCGGCTATTAGAGGCGGGTCACTAATATTATTTAATAATAAAATTAAATTTAAAGAGCGTAAAGATGTGGTGTCGCTTTCTGTGGAACGAACTATTGAACTAGCGTGTGCAGAGCTGGAGCAACATGTAATCGTTTGTGTGTACAGGCCTCCATCAGGGAATTTTAATGTATTTGAGACTACTATGGAAGAAGTATTAAGAAAAATAAGTTCATCTAGTAAAAAAGTTATTGTTTGTGGTGATTTTAACATTAACATTTTAGAAAATTCACCAAATACTGTTAGGTTTCTAAATCTTTTTAAATCATTTAATTTAATTAATCTTTTTAATGAACCTACAAGAATTACTTCAATCTCGGCCACTTGTTTAGACAACATTTTTTGTAATTTTGATATAAATGACAAGAGTATAATAAATTTCATTAATTCTGATCATAGCGGACAGATGGCATCGTTTGAGCACCGTCTTGCCCCAACTTCATGTAATTTTGTTTGTCGGCCAATTACAACATATCGCATAGAAAAATTTAAGGAAAATATATCTAGCAAGTTGCCTTTATTAACTTATAGTAATGAAAATGTCGATGAACATTATAATAAATTATTTAGTGTAATTGAAAAGGAATTTAATGGTACATTTCCAAAAAAACATGTCAGATTAAATACTTTAAAATCTAAATTTAGCGACTGGGCCACTACTGGTATTTATACAAGTAGAAAAAAGTTATTTGAATTGTATGATGTTAAGGCTAATACTAATGACCCTGTTATCATAGAGTATGTTAGAAATTATTCAAAATTATTCAAAAAAGTTTGCGCAGTAGCTAAAGCTAATTATTTTAAAAATAAAATAATCAATGCTACTAATAAAAGTAAAGTTTCGTGGAATATCATCAATAAGGAGACTTGTAAAAATAAAACACAAGATAACAAGATCTCACTGAATATTGATGGCAGGAGTCTTGATACTGACTCTCAGGTGGCAGATGCATTTGAAAAGTTCTTTACTAATATTGCTGTCACTGTAACTAGTAAATTAAATTCAAATCCTCATCTTGCTGTTTCTCTCCTCAAGTCACATGTTGATGAGTGCAAAACGTCTTTTAGATTTACACATGTAAATGCAGGGATAATCATTAGAACTTTTAAAGAGTTAAATATTAAAAAAACAGAGGATTTATGGGGACTCTCTACAGAAATACTTAAAAATATAATTATATGTATTGCTCCTCACTTAGCTGTTATTTTTAATCAGTGTGTTGACCAGGGCAAATTTCCAAATTTGATGAAATTCAGTAAAATCATACCTTTATTCAAATCTGGAGAAAAGAGTGACCCGTCTCACTACAGACCTATCTCTATTCTCCCAGCTCTAAGTAAGATATTTGAAAAAATTATATTTAATCAATTATTGTCTCATTTCAACGTAAACAAACTATTACATAGCAATCAATTTGGATTTACTAAAGGCAGATCCACTACTGATGCAGGAGTGGCACTAATGAAACATATTTTTGAGGCGTGGGAAAATAAGCAAGATGCTATAGGAATATTCTGCGATCTATCGAAGGCATTCGATTGCGTTAACCATAATACTCTCCTCATGAAGTTGAAGCATTACGGTGTCGATAAGGACGCTCTTAATTTAATACAATCATATTTAACGAATAGAGTCCAAAACGTACATGTCGGAGAAACAAGTTCCAGCGGAGCCCTTTTATTGATGGGCGTTCCCCAGGGCTCAATATTGGGACCTTTATTATTTTTAATTTATATAAATGATCTACCTTATTATACTCAAAACCTATGTGAAACTGTATTATTTGCTGATGATACATCTCTTATATTTAACGTGGATAGACAAAAAGAAACTTTTGACGATGTAAATACTACACTTTCTCAGGTATTACATTGGTTTACGACCAATAATTTACTTCTTAACTCTAAGAAGACCAAATGTATTAAGTTCACAATGCCTAATGTAAGGCAGGTAGATACTTTCATCACTTTGGATGAAGGACCCATGGAAGTAATAAATTCAACCGTTTTCCTGGGTATAAAATTAGACGCAAAATTGCAGTGGGGTCCCCATATTGCGGCTTTGGCAGGAAGGCTTAGTTCCGCTGCATATGCTGTAAGGAAGATAAGAAGTCTCACTGATATTGAGACTGCAAGACTTGTGTATTTTAGCTATTTTCACAGCGTGATGTCTTATGGTCTACTTTTGTGGGGGTCTGCTGCTGATCTACAAACAATTTTTGTATTGCAGAAAAGATCCATCCGTGCCATATACGGCCTTAAATCACGTGACTCACTAAGGGAATTATTTAAACAAATAAATATTTTAACATTACCGTCTCAGTACATTCTAGACTGCGTCATCTATGTACACAAAAATTTACATGTATTTTCAAAAAAGTCAGATAATCATAGTTTGAACACTAGGAACAAACACAAACTTGCCGTTCCAAATCTTAGATTGCATAAGGTTGGGAACTCATTTGTGGGATTAAGCATTAAAATATTTAATAAGCTACCACAAAATGTAATTGATTTACCCCTGCATAAGTTTAAGTCTCATGTAAAGTCTATTTTAATAAAAAAAGCTTACTATAGTGTTGAAGATTATATAAATGATAAAAACTCATGGACATGTTGATTTCCACGCCTGCACTACTTTTGTTTTTTTTTGTTGTCGTCTATTTAAATTTATAATACTTAACTGCTTAATAGTACTTTTGTAGATTATTATATTTTTACCAATACATAATACGATAAAAATTGAAAATATAATTTGCTTTATATAATTATTTTGATTACAAATGAATCTGTATTCAACAATTTTTTTGAAAAGAGTAACTACTGAGTTTCTTGCTGGTTTCTTCTCAGTGGAAAACTACCTCCCGAACCAGTGGTAGCTTCATTTGACATTCATAAGTGTTCTTTAAGGACCTAAACTGAATAAACATTTTCATCTTTTCATTTTCATTTTTATTATAATGAAAGACCAAGACCGCAGTCCATGTTTTCTTTATATGTGGTCCTTCGAAATAATTTTGACTCAGCATAAGGACGATACAACGTTTAAAAGAAACATGTTGACCAGAAGTAAATGTGCGCAAGCAATGGACAAGATGGCTGACGCACCACGACCATTGTCCTCTGCACGAACTCCATCTCAAGTATCTAGTTCCAATGTATCTGAGCGATTACGCCGACAGCGTGCGCAAAAAGCTAAAAGTATTGCTGCTCAAAAATTAGCTGATATTGAAATACGTAAGTTAGAAATTGAAAAACGGCTTGTTGAAGAGCAAACGGCGATCGAATTAGAGAGCCTGGCTCTTGATGATCAAGGTGAGGATTTCATAGATAGACATTCTATGCGTAACCAAACCTTTTCATTTACATCTAAAGCTCGTTGTGATAAGTACGCCACGGCTAGAAACTATGAGCCCCTGGAAAAGTCGCATCCATCAAACATTGGTCCACCTACTCGTACCGATCCAGAAATCAAGCAATTTCTAGCTAGACAGACAACACATAAAGACCTCCCCATATTTTCAGGATCGCCAGAGGAGTGGCTTATATTCTATAGTCAATTTAAAACGACGACTCGACTATGTGGCTATAGTAATGAGGAAAACATCGCCCGTCTAAGAAAATGCTTGCGTGGAGAGGCACGTGATTCTTATACGCGTTACTTACTAGCACTTCTAAATTAGACCGAGACTAGAGAAGGACAAGTAAGGAAGAAATCCAGTCTTGTCGAGAGGCCATGGTAAGCCGTGTGAACGCGTCCTTTCAAGCAGTCTCCTCTTGGGGTGATGCTAATCTGGTGACGTTCAACGCTACCAAAACACAGGCGTGTCTTTTTTCCACCAAACGGAGCAAATTCGAACTTTCTCCGACTTTCCGAAATGTACCTGTTGCAATAACCGATAGCCTTGAGCTTCTTGGTGTTCATCTCTCAGCCAATCTCAACATCGGCCAATATATCGAGTCCAAAGCAAAGACTGCAGCTAAAAAACTTGGATCCTTTCCAAGGTGAGGCGGTATTTCACCCCAGGACAGCTTCTGTATTTGGTGTTAAGCCTGTTACCGAGACACCTCGTTCCCGCGAGGATATGAAAGCACTTGAGATAATGAAGGTTACCACTCGGTTCATTCAAGATCGTAAAGTCTGGGAGACTGGACTCCTATGGCGTGACAATAGTTGTCATTTACCTGACAGTTATGATCAAACTTTTCTAAGATTACAGAGTATCAAGCGAAAGATGGAAAAGCTGCCCGAATTTGCAGAAAAATACCGGGAGAAAATTGAGGACTACCTAGGAAAGGGTTATTTTAAAAGGCGGAAATTGACTCCTAATGAGAAACTACATCGGACGGAGAAGACATGGTTTCTGCCTCATTTTGCAGTTTTTAACTCCAACAAGCCAGCAAGCGTCATCAGAATCTTTCAGTATTGGCTATTGATGCTTGTCACTGCCTGGATATTGAGATTCGGACACAATATAATACAAAATAGTGACCGCCGTGAAGGTGAGCTCCTGGCTGACGAGATCAAGAATTCAGAGCTAAATCTTATTAAAGACAGTCAGCGACGATCATTTCCTTACGAGCTTTACCTT